>VZSZ01002500.1:201103-261373 GCA_013398815.1 Ibidorhyncha struthersii | reverse complement strand
TATACTTGTTAAGTATATATTATTAAGTAAATACTCAGGTCATTAAGTATTTAATTTTTGCTAATTAGAGTTAAAATTCCACTGGGAAGACAGAGAACAAATTGAAATTAGATTCTGTAAGAGTATGACTTTACACTTCGTTTAAGTAAGTACAGCCAAAGATAAAGATGAAATGTGCAGCTTAGAATTTTCGTTCCCCATCAATCTTCATTCGCAGCCTTCTTTTTCTCCCTGGTTTAATTAATAATTGAGTAAGTGTAATGCATTTGTTAATTCATTACAGAAGATACAGAGCTATAGATATTTTAGTGCTGTTTCCCGAAATGACAGGTTTTTTTTTTACAGCTGCCTGTGTGTACTTGGTCTTATTTCAATATGCAGCACTTAAAAGCAATACAAAGCAACAATAACAAGTGCCTCTAATTTGCATATGTAGAATTCAAGATAGGTACCTCAGATGCAGTCATATATAAACTAGCATATTTACATTTTATTTTCCGTTAAAACCAGTCTGAAGGGTTAGTCAAATTTTGTAAAACTGATCAGGTACCTAGCCAGCAACTGTTGAAACTGACCTAAAGATAACCCTTAAAATAGCCTCTAGTCCTTAGTAATGGCAATTTGTACAGGAAATGTTAATGACCATCATCAGATACCTTCTACAGAGCACTTGATGATTTAAAGACCTGCCAAATGCTGGACCTAGACCACTTTAATCATTCAGCTGGTTCACAAGAACAGAATACCGTGAATAAGCATGTTTGAAACCAAAGCTTGATCTGAGCAATACAGCCTCGGAGAATTTGTTGTTTGGCAACTAGTCAGAAATAGAATGATTTCTTTGTATTATTTATGAGGCTGTACAGTTGTATATTGTTAAAAAAAAAAAGCTTCTACAGACAATATTTAAGAGGCAATTAATATAGCCAGTGTTTCATTTTAGTTTTCAGCTTCTCTTTCTGATTTGAAAGTTGTTTTACCGTTTTCATTTTAATGAAGACTTGTTAGTCAAGACTGGTAAAAAGGAAGCTATTTAGGAATCAAATGGAATTTGCTCTATGAAATGTAAATTATGTGTATGTGTGGACTTTTGTTTTATGTAGACTGGCTTACAGAACTGGTAATGACAGAAGAAAAATAACATACTATATTGTGCTTGTGTGCCTTATAGCTTGATGGGGTTTTGTTTGTAACTATATGCTTTTAATCTCTGTATGATATTTCAGATCCGTATGCTCATGTTTCTTTCCTCCATCAAAGCAAAACAACTGAGATCATTCATTCAACTCTAAATCCTACATGGGACCAAACTCTCATATTTAATGAAATTGACATCTATGGGGACCCACAGACAGTAGTGCAAAACCCACCTAATGTTGTTATTGAACTTTTTGACAGTGACCAAGTGGTAGGTGAATGCATTTTACCCTGATTGCTTTTTTATTTATTTATATTAATTGAGAATAACATTAATGGCTATGATTGCCATTTTTGCTTGCAGGGTAAAGATGAATTCCTTGGAAGAAGTGTTTGTTCCCCCATGGTCAAGTTAATCCCAGAAGAGGACATCACACCAAAACTGCTCTGGTATCCTGTAACAAATAATGGCAAAGCCAGTGGAGACATTCTTTTTGCTGCAGAACTTATTTTGAGGGACAAGGTATATATTTCTTATACATATATTTGTGTGTGTGTGTGTGTATACAGTATAATAGGATATATTATATATCCTTTCACAGTGAGTCATAATGTGAAGAATTGTCTTGATACTTGCAAGGTATTTAATTTAAGGAAGATGGGAGAAACCAATACTCATGTTTCTGTCTTAATAGGGTGGCGCCAACCTTCCAATTCTTCCATCACAAAGAGCACCAAAGCTTTACATGGTTCCTCAAGGAATCAGACCAGTAGTTCAACTCACTGCTGTTGAGGTATAGTTTATTATTAAACCAACTGAATACAAGTTCAGTCATCTCATCCTTGAGATACTAAGTTTGTGTATTTGCTAGTGTGTGTTTCATAGTGAGAAATATGGGGGATTTTTTCTTCAAGCATTTGAGTTTCATTTTTTTTCCATTAACTTTCCTAGAACAACCACCTTGAAATATTTTGCCAGTCACATTTTATTATTGAAAATACTTCATTTCTTCATTCCTACCTTTTGTGTATCATATTAAGCATATTGATATCTCTCCCACTTTTCCTTAAACTGGATTTTATTTTACAGATTCTGGCTTGGGGGTTGCGGAACATGAAAAACTACCAACTAGCACCTGTTATATCTCCAAGTCTCATTGTGGAATGTGGGGGTGAAATGGTGGAATCTGTGGTGATCAAAAACCTCAAAAAGACACCAAATTTTCCATCTTCTGTTCTCTTCATGAAAGTTGTACGTGGCAAAAAAACTATATACCAGCTATCTATACCAAAATCAGTTATCCCGTACTTTTAAAGGTCAAGGATTTGTTATGTGAGAATGAACAGAAAAACTTGCACATCCTTTTTTGACTTAACATAAGCAATTTACTGAGCCTGAAAATTCTAGCGAAGGTCATGTAAACACATCTGTACAGTTGTTGATACGTTATACAATTCTATATGCACAATGCAGTGCAGTATATATATACATCTACTTGAAAAGGCATCAATTTACCTGGAGATGTGTGGCTACTTTCCTACTGCTAGGATGGGAGCTGTGCAAGAGTCAAGAAAATTCAAGATCTGAGGCAATTAAAATTATTCTTACTGACTTCTATTGAAACATAAGAAATTTTCATTCACCATACAGCTATAGATCATAGTAGTTCAATATTAAATAAACGAAGTAACAGCTCTAATTTAGGTGGGAAATCTTTATTCTTCATTTTCCTTCTATTTGCATTATAAACAAACTCTAACCTTTCATTTTTAGCTTTTGCCAAAAGAGGAGTTATACAGTCCATCTCTTGTTATTAAAGTAATAGACCACAGACCATTTGGACGGAAGCCCATCGTGGGACAGTGTACTATTGATTTATTGGAAAGCTTTCGCTGTGACCCCTACACCACTAAGGAAGACATTGCACCACAACTGAAAGGTAGATAGCTGGAAAATGAAAAGTTCTACTTTCTTATGAGATGTTAGAATAACCTGTCTTCAGTGTTTACTCTTCATGGTGTACTGATGAATAGCCATCTCATGTTGTGTATATGTTTAGAGATTATGTTATCTGAAAGAAAAAAAAAATCTAACTCAGAGTATTAATTAGTGCAATATTCTGTGGAGTATAAAAGGACACAGTACAAAGGCAAGTCCAATCTCAGACTGAGCGTATTGGTTCCTTGAAGTTCCTCTTCAGTATCAACTTGGAATTTAACTACCTGCAGATCACCCCTGCACCAAGTACCGAAGTAATGATCCAGTATCCCAGCAAAAATTCTCAGAATACAATGCTGACATTTTCCTCTATATTTTTTCCAACTTTTACTCTTTTTTTAATTCTAAGTATCTGTGCATATCCTGCACAAAAATGTATTTTGTATTTTCAGCAAAAAATGGCAACTAATTGCTTTCTTTAGAGGCTCAAACATACAGCCAATGAATTATTTTACATCTTCTGTAACTGTTTGGATTTCAAATCTGATAGAAATGTTTAGTAAGATATTTTTTCTACACCATATTGCCTTAATAAAATCTTTGGCTTACAGTCAGTCTACTCTCTGCTGCACCTCGCCAGGATACAGTAATTGAAATGGAAGACACACAGCCACTGCTAGCAGCTCAGGTAATCTTTGAAATTTGATGCTAGACTTTCTTCTTCAGATCTGTGATTTCTGAGAAACTATCTAGACAGCAAATTTGTCAGAAACATAGGCATCCTTCTGGAAAGCCAGATGGAACAAAGTTACTTTGTGACAGGAAAGCAAAGAAAATATGTTAATCATTTTAACCTCTGTTTTCATATAATAAACATCAAACTGTAGCTTTTTGTGCATGGTGAAGTTCACCCAGTAGCTTAAGAATGAGTTCATTTGTTCAATAGCTACTGTAAGCATATGGTAGAACATTACCCAGTTGTCCACTGGTGATAGTTACAGCAGCCTGATCTTGCACGGACTGAGCAGTTCTAAATAAAGGAGCTAGAAGTAGGTGTAGGCTTTGTACATAACCAAAGGGTACAGAATCAAAGCCACGGTAACCCAAACCTTCAGCTGTTCATTTTATCACATTTGCCTCTCTTACCATGAAATCATCCAAAACTGATACCACCGAAACAATTTTTTCTGCACGAACACCTCTTTTCCTTCCTTTTCTGTTGCACTTTGTGAATCTCTCTACTGCTCTGACCACTGCAATACAATTTTATTTTCTAGGTAAAAAATAATTCAGCTTGCAGAATTTTACTCTTGAGTTGAAACATGAGTGAAGAAAAATTCCAGACAGTACATTTTCAAGGAAAAAAATTCAATTATTTTAGGACTGTAAAATGTTCCCCTTACCTAGAAGTTTTTTTCATAAATTTCTGGTGTTATTTTAAATCCTGTTATTTTAAAGGAAGCAAAAAAGTTATGCCCTTTAATATAGTAAATTTTCAGGCTCTTAATCTAAAACCTTGATTTTTCAAAAATGCAGAATTTTTTATTTAGTTACAGGGGTCCCAAAGTAAATATTACTGAATTGAAACTTTCGAACTCTCACTGCTGTTTATGTTATCAATTGCATACGTCTTCCTTCATTTCTTCTTCTGTATCTTAATGTCATTATATTCAGACCCTCACGGACCATGTTGTTCTATTTACTTTCATCATACATGGAAATTGTCCTTAATATTTCATTTAGACAGTCTCTAACTTTTATCTGAATTAAGCCTTCTGTTCTAATATAAATGCTTTATAGCTGGGACAGAGAATTTTTATTCCTTAAAAAATTTAAGAAAAGAGATTAAAAAAAAAAAGAAAACTTAGCACTTTGAACCCACTGGCAAAATTGATTGAATTTGTATATTAGATTTCAACTATAAAAGGGAAAATTTTAAATGCTATATAAGGTGAAACACCATTTCTTGTAGAGTTTGACATCCCCCAAAACAAATATATTATAACACTAGGTACAGTGATAGCATCCATATGAGAAAGGAAAGAATATTCAAAACAATTTAAAGTGAAATAAGTACAACTGTGGAAAGTGTAAGTGATATGCAGACAACACCGTGAGGACACAAAATGCCAAAATTTCATCAATTACATTCCAATTTCCAGTGTTTAAGCAGTATGTCAACAGCACTCAGCAAAATGGCTTCTCCAACAACAGTGCATGTATGTATGTACCAGAACGGGGTCGGATGGGGGAAGAAAGCTCATGTAATGTGGTCATGAGGCTGTACTTCTCTTGGCAATTATTCCACAGAGAGATTTTGGAGATGATGCTCAAAAGCCTAGTATGATTAGTTCATATTATTAAGGTATCCTTCTTCTGAAAGTCTTACTAGGTGTGTACAATATGTATGAACTATTAAAAACTTTTTTTGTGTGTCAGCTTATTTGGACTAAAAGCACAAAAGTCAACAGGAGTTATTTAACCACACTATTAATATTTAAACTTTGTTTAAAAGTCTACTTTCTGGAGAATAAAATAAGTCTACAGTAAATAAAATTCTAACTTTTCTAGGGATCCACTATATTTCTTAATTTTTTTTTCCCAGAATTTCAAGATATTCAAAAAGCTAATAGTTCAGTGTTAGTATCTTGAAAACTTCATGTATAACAATCTACAGTGAAGTCACATTAAAAAAAGGACAGTAACCATTACATGTTCTTTACCTTGTGAATATTTCACTCCAAAATCTCAAATTTGCCATATGGCATTTTATTTTGTGTTTTGGCATTCTGTGAGCACATCCTGCTTACCAGTTTTGGTAACAACAATATTTCCAAATATTGAAGAGTCAGTATTTGCTTTGGGAATTTTTAAAGATGGTCTTAAGGTTTTGATTTCTTTTTTCCTTAATCTCTTCTTCCTAAAGCTACAAAGTGCATTATTTGAAGAGACATTTGAAGGTATATCAAGGGGAAAACAAACAAACAACACCCCCCCAATTTAAACTCTTCCAACAGTATGCTTTGATGAAAGATTCAGAGTTCTACACAATATATTATGTGAAAAGGCTCTAAATTGGGAGCTTAAATTATTACTACATAGTTACGCAAGCTACCCTTTATGTTGTCAACATTCCAAACATTATGTTTAACCATTGTGTTTGAACAGAGTCAAATTTAAATATGGCAAAGTATTCAAAATTACTTCATGAATTCTGCCTGTAAGTTTTGCAAAGCACTAATGATACGGTTTCTGAGAATAAATCACTCCAATTGCCTACAGAAAATCTGACAGTCCCATGCAAATCTAAAAAAAATTATGCTGTAATTTTGATTTGAAGTTAGACAAGACCACTAAAATACAGCAGACCTGAACATCCCAGCAAGATAATTACTTACAGAATAGAAATGTGAGTAAATTAGTATGATATACCAGAGTGATGTCCTGACATATTGATGCATTTGGCTTGTACTCATAAAATGTTTTGCATATTTCTTCTGCTTTGTGCAAAAAATCATAGCTTCCAAATGGGATGCATGATGCTTGCTCTTAATGGACTATTTGGTCATAATTACAGTATCTATGATTTAACAGGTGAAGCATTTTGGATTGTGCAGATTCTTATTACACTTATAGGGATAAATCTATAGACACATATAATGATTCTTACAGTACTTTATAATTCTTCACATTTTTTTTCAGACTTCTGAAAATCCACAGCCTGTAAACAATTGAAAAACTATAGGACAAGGAAAAGGGAGAAGGCTGTTGAGCATTAGCAAATTGTTTTAAAATAAGTAAATATTCAAAAAATGCAAAAAAAATCACTTGAATTTTATGTATGTGAAATTTGTTTGGAAAAGAATCTCTGGAACAGATTCAGTTTTGTAAGTGCTCTTAAAAACATTTTTCATCTGAAATAAATCAGATCCAGTGCTCTCTGCAACCACAGAAGAAGGCAGGGAATGAGGCTACTGTGGAAATCAATAAATAGAATCCAAAGTGTAACACTGCAATGATACAATAAGAAAACCAAGTTTCCCTGAGTTTTGCTTTGTTATGTGAAGAACAAAGCACAGGGTGATAATGTCTTACAGTCATGAAATCTTGCTTTTTTAAAATTTATATATATGCTGCAGTTTAATATGCAGAACATACTGACAGCTGAAAAAAAAAAAAGGTTAAACACATGGTGTCTGAATATGCTTCAAAGTGTTTATAAATTATTGATGTTAGGAACTTACTTTACATACATACTATATACAAAATTGTTAACTTTTAAAGCCTATTTAACTGTATAAAATCCTACAAATCATATCCTTACCCTTGCTTTTATTTTGCTCTTTTTTTATGACTTGATCCTCATGAGCAGCTTACAGAAAAGGTAATGTATACTACTTTTAAAAATATACGCATTGCTTTCTTGCAAATGAGATCTCCAACTAAAAATCAGTATATCATACTGCCTCCTAAATTAGGATTTTAAGTGTATGGATGAGAACAGTAATCTCTGAAAATGTCCGACATAAAACCTACACCCAATTTGTAAAATGGTAAATTGAGGAAAAATATGTAAGACTGCAATAATAACCCCTAGATATTAGAAAAAAAAAAACCAAACCCTCACATTTAGTGATCTATATAATCCTTTAAGACTCTCTTTAAATCCAAACAGTATTAAAGATTTGTTTTCAGATTTACACAGTGAATGAATACTATTCATTACCAATTGAAGTATGTTTTCAGGGGCAAATAATTATATTATGCAATTCCTATCGATAAATATAGAAAATAGCACTCTGTTGAACAAAGTGATTATCAGGCTTAAATAAGTGAAAATGTAAAAAAAACCCACAGAGATAGCCTTAGTGGGATGTATCGATTGCTAGCATCTAGGGTTTCATGAGGCTTATTGAAGTATTATTTTTAAGAGGGTAAGACTCACTGCTCCTTCTTTTCAACTGCACTTGGTAAACATTAAGGTCGATCTCCAACTGCAAGATTCTGTCATGATACAGACAATCTCCACTGGTTTTAGTGGAATGATAAATGGTTAGAACGGGTCTGTCCCAGCAACAATTTTGAAATAAATGGGAATGCTGAAAGCAACCTAGCACGTTTATCCCTCAGGAAACAGTTTTCAATGTGTTCACTGTAGTTTTTACAGTCATGGAGTTCCTGTAGTGAATACCAGGTATGATGGTGTTTTTCCTTAACAGCTGAAACAATGACCGCACCAGCTAAGTGTATATTCACTTCCTCTGACTTAAGTAATGTAGAACTTAGGTGGGTAGGCTGTGCTGCACTGCCAGAAGGTGGAGGAGAGAAATGCACCCACCTCCTGAAACCAGTCCTTTGAGATAGCTATCTAGATACCAGGAATTAATTGCTTGCTTGGAGATGGCTGGCTGTTGACTCAACACAGCTGGATTATAGACTAGATACTTAAACCTGGGTAAGAGAAATTCCACCTTTTTAGCCTTAATATTTACATTCTAATTTTCTTTCAGATGAACCTTTAATATTATTTTTCTGATAATAAGTTTTAGAGTATACTATCTTTTAATATGTTTAACTGTTCATTGTTTCTGCAGTACAGCATGGCATAAGAGAGGCTTTATCTCCCAATAAAAGACTCTTTTATTTGCTTTTCTCTAAGGAGGAAGAAATTGTTGACTGGTGGAGCAAATTTTATGCTTCAGTAGGAGAACATGAAAAATGTGGACAGTATATTAAAAAAGGATATGACACTTTAAAGGTATTGCTCGGGATAAAGTGAATTAACATATCTCAATGCTTATAGGCCCAAAACCTGGTCAGAGCTGGGCCCTTTGTTTCTTTAAATGCTCTTCAGAATTTAACTGTACATGATTTCCTGTAAAGGTCCAGTACTAATTCGTGTGGTGAAATGAAGATTTTAAGAGAAGATATCTTTGCTTCTTTTCTATCTAACCACACTTATTAAGAGATGTATTCAGAGTTTAATCTAACCTTCAGTCAAATGGAATTTTACTCTTGACTTCTTTGGGTGCCAGGCAGATACTAAATAAACTTACACATTGAGAAAGTATGAACACAGAGGCTCAGTACTTTTACTGTCTGTCGGTTAAAAGTTGAACCCAGACCATGTTCATTTCTCGTCCAATACAGCTAACGAAGAAAGTAAAGATAAGCTTGTGAAATGCTATTTACTCTGTTTTTCACAAGGCCTAAATTAAGGCTGATAGCATGTTTTCCAAACATTGCATTTGCTTCCACTTTGATGTAATAATGAAAAATAGTTCCAAATGCTTTGGTTCCTTAAGCTGTTCTGTCAACTGTACAATACACTTCACAATGCCACAATGGTGGAGCTGGTATGTATGATAATTTCTAAATTGCACTTTTTTCTTTTTCTTTTTTCTTGTTTTAAGGTGTACGACTGTGAATTGGAAAAAGTACCTGAATTTAATAGCTTAACAGACTTCTGTGACACATTTAAACTATACAGAGGCAAATCTGAGGACAGTGATGATCCGTCAGTGGTTGGGGAATTCAAGGTAAATTTCAAATAATGGGCAACAACAAAGGCTAGATACAGTCTTTTGTATGTAAACCACGACAGTAGTTATCATTAAAGTAAGTCTACACGCAAGCATTTCAGTTTAAGTATGGATGCAGGTGTTACGGGCACTACAGATGCTCGTAACTGCTTAGGTACAGGCCCTTATTTTTCAAGGAAGGTACAGCTACACATTGCTCACGCTAAATGTGAGACATGTTAATTGAAAAAAATCTCATTCCTGCTAATGTGATCTTCCCTGGTACCTGTGGAACAGAACCGTCCCAGATAACCTCTTGAACAGGGCTAAAATTTCACCTGCAGATGTTGTGAACGAAACACATTTTTAGAATGAATTTGGAAAAGGTATTTTGTACTATTTCTGTGACTCTGTCTATGATTTTCAAAGATTACAATAATGTTAATGTTGTATGTAAAGGGAAAAAAAAATCCAAATATTAAATGCTGCTTTTGGAGAGGGAAACAAATGTGAAGTATGTGTTACGTATCCTCAGCTGGAACAAACTGAGTAACTGTGTTGAAATCAAAAGAGCTGTATTGATTTAAATCGGCTAAGGATATAACCTTGCCTTTGTAGTAAGTCTTATGCAAAACCCTCTAAAGTAAAACACAAGACTTTTAAGTGACTGTGGATCAGGCTATAATTTCGTTCTTCCTCTATAAAACAGAGTGTGTATGCATTGGATAAATAAGAAAAAACAAACCTAGCAGAGTGACTTTTCTACATTGATCTTGACTGAGTCTTTATATTATTTTTTAGGGATCCTTTAAAATCTATGCATTACCTGACGATCCCACTATTCCGGCTCCTCCTCGCCAGTTCCGTGAGCTACCAGACAGTGGGCCTCAGGAGTGTATTGTGCGAATTTATATTGTTCGAGCTTTGCAGCTTCAACCCCAGGATAATAATGGGCTGGTGAGACTTTTTGCCTTTGGAATGTCTGCTGTAGTATGTTTTAAATAAAGTTAGTCTTGAAAACTATTTTAATATTTTTTTCTTATTTTAAATAGTGTGATCCTTATATAAAAATATCCCTAAGTAAAAAAGTAATTGAAGACAGAGATAATTATGTCCCTAATACTCTCAACCCAATTTTTGGCAGGTAAGAAATTTTTTTGTATTTCCAATTTATTATATTTTAGAATGTTTTCCTATTTTTAAGATGAACCACTATTTGAAATATCCAATGCTCATATTTATAGTCATATACTGACAGTTAGTTGTGAGTAAAGTTGCATAAGGCATTTTCCTTTCAGATCCTTGGACAACACAGGTGTTTGGCTAGCCTATAGATTTTCTGAATCACATGGGTAAATTGCACAAATTCAAACAAGCTTGAATATAGCTTGAAACCACCCTGTGTTATGCATACAAGAATACCAAAATACGCTTATAGAATACAGAGGAAGTTTTAACTCTGAAAACTACTTGGATGTCTCAATGAGTAACCAGCTTAACATGTATTCCCAGCACACTGGTCTTTCCTTCAAAGGCTAATGATATCTTTGAAATACAGGAATAGAAGAATGCTAATTAGGAATGGAGAGGTTGCATCATCTTTATAATTACTAATGAAATTCTGAATCTGGCTTGGTGTCCAGAGTTAGAGGAGGATTTTGATAAATTAGAAATTTAGGAGAGGAGGACTAGAAGGATTATAATTTGGAAAACATACTTTGCAATGAAGTGCAGTTGATCAATGACTTCAGTTGATCAGATTATGCAAAGAAATAGACAGCAAAGAGACGTGATTACAGGTACACAGTACCTTCAAAATTCCAAGTTTTTCCAGAATGATTCTGGAAGTCAAAGTTAAAAAGTTAATCTAGAAATAAAAGAAACAAAAAGATGCAGAGAATAATTAACCAGCGAATACTTCACCACAAGAGTAATGGATTCAGCAGCTGTAGAAACCATGAGGCTGCACATCTTGAAAGTAAATTCAGAGAATTAATTTGAGGGAACTCTAGTCTGTTTTGTATAGGACAGCTAGATGACAGAATAATCCCTTCTAGTCATAGAAGCTAAACATTTGNTGTGTTTGTATTGTGGAAAAAAAAAAAAAAAAAGATTTCTAATCATACAGAAACTAGGGACTGAACCACCATCCTTTTTACAGAGTGTTAGACGCTAGTTTCTTTCCCAGTACCAATTCAAGCTACTGCACAGAAAACATCTAAGTAATACATTCTGCAGAAATGAAGGATGTGGTAGCCATACGACTACAAAGGGAATTATTAATAAGTGCAGACAGAAATTGAGTGGTAACTACTGCTATATTTATCAGCATTGGAAGTATCCCTTTAATATCTTATAAAGGCTATTGCTCAAAAATGCATGAAAAAGTGGGGGGTTTAAGGTGTGTGTGTGGGTTAAGCTTAAAAATAAAAAGCATTGCTCAAGAGAACAATAGCATTAACTGGACATTTTTATGTTTAGAATGTATGAACTCAGCTGCTTCTTGCCTCAAGAAAAGGATCTGAAAATTTCAGTCTATGACTATGACACATTGACTCGTGATGAAAAAGTGGGTGAAACCATAATTGATCTTGAGAACAGATTCCTTTCTCGTTATGGATCTCACTGTGGCATCCCACAGCAGTATTGCATGTAAGTCATTTTGTCTATTGAAAGTTTTTATCTGTAAGATCTAGTACCCAGTCTCTGTAAAAAATCTGGGCTTCCTTCATCTTAATTAGATGATTAAAAAACAATGCTATGGCTTATTGTGGGTATTTGTGGTGCTCACTCTATCATATGAATGCCAAGTTAAGATGCAAAGTCTTCAGAAGAGCCGTGACTGAAAACTATGATGTCAGACATTTTAATATTCTCTTTATATGCTAATGTGTGTTACTTCTGTCCAGGTAACACACACTTAACAGAATTTTCTGACCTACTTATGGAAATAAATATGAAGGCATCTGTTAGCATAAATTACTTTGATGTGTAAAGAAAAAAGCACTCTTGTCTTGGAAGGTAATTGAGCTGCTACAAAATTATGTCACTCTATCGAACTCAAGTGGCCTCAATCTAGGATGTGTTTCTGTTTCGTTCCTAAAAGTTCAGGTGTGAATACCTGGCGTGATCAACTAAAACCAACCCAGTTATTGCAAAATGTAGCCAGGTTTAAAGGCTATGCTCCTCCTGTCCTCTCTGAGAATGGCAGAAAGATTAACTACGGTGGACGAGACTACACTTTGGAGGAAGCTGGTGAGCTTGTTCACTTATTTTATATTTCTGTCTTAATTTCATATTGATACAAATATAAAATTTCTCACTTATTTGTGGGAATTAGAAAAAGAATTTGATTTTTTAAATGTTGAGCACAGTTTTCTGCTCAGTTTTAAGTATCTGGTTTTAAATTTTTTTAAAAGTTCAAATTCAAATTCTGGTTCATGAGCCCTTGTTCTTCTTCCATTTCTTTTATTTCAGAAGCTAACAAAATTTTGCATCAGCATCTTGGTCCAGGTGAAGAGCGGCTAGCTCTTCATATCCTCAGAACCCAGGGTTTGGTACCCGAACATGTGGAGACGAGGACCTTATATAGCACCTTCCAGCCCAACATCTCCCAGGTACTATGAACCAGTTTACTTCTGGTTTCTTGAATGCAGAAATGGGGCATTCATGGGTTTATATCATGTTGTCAATAGAGTAGTATCACTCAGGGGGAAGAGGCTACAAATTAATATTACTTGGCTAAGAAACTAAAGCAGGTTAGTCTGAAAACAATAAAACACAGTTATGTTTTGCCATTAAGACCCCCAAATAACACTGATAGAGTGGAAACTGGGAAAGATTTATTTAGTACTTTGGTAGTGAAATAAACTGCAATGTGTGTTGTTTACCTCACTAACAATAAAGGAGACAGCCTGGCTCAAGAGCTTCCTAACTACATTAAATAAAGGAGACCAAACTTGTCATTCCTCTACAAGGTCCAGAGGTGCTAGTTTAAATACAAAGTCTTACACTGGACCTCTCTGTTAGAGAGGAACAAAGGCTAACATTTGTCTTCTAGCATTTACTAACTCACCAGTGGTTGGTTTTTTAAGAAAGTTTCTGCAGCAACCAGAAAACTTCACTGCAAAAATAAAGGGGCTTGCATTTGAAATAAAGTATAAAATCTGCAGTGGTTGCTTTATTACAGAGACTAGTTAAGGGGACTGATCATCTACACTGGGTAGGCCATTAGCTGCAAACTATCAACCACATGTACGATACTGTACTTAATACCACCTGCGAGAGAACAGAAACTTGGACCTACAGAGTGAGAACTATTTAGGCACCTAACTTGCACTGCATTCACTAGGAATTAACATTCCCACCATCTTCTGAATACTTGGCATTGTTTATTTGAAGAAGCTTGTATAACATGAGGGATTGGGCTTGCTCCTGTCTGAAGTCTGTACAAGTTCTGACATTGGTAACATAAGTAAGCTCTGCTCTGTGGCTAAAATTAGTACTAAGCATGTCAATACGTAGTTCCATGGAATTAGCATGACAAACCTGTATGCAACAAACATCCCTCATCCATCTTCTCCACTGCTACAGGGAAAGCTCCAGATGTGGGTTGATATTTTCCCCAAAAGCTTAGGACCTCCAGGCCCTCCTTTCAACATCACTCCCCGAAAAGCCAAGAAGTGAGTATACATATATACTACACAACATCTCGCAGCCCTGACAAAAGCAATTCAATTCTCTTTCCCCAAACATCTTCTCTCTTAGGTATATCTTGCGGGTGATTGTCTGGAACACCAAAGATGTCCTTCTGGATGAAAAGAGCATCACAGGGGAAGAAATGAGTGACATTTACGTGAAGGGGTAAGAGCACCTTGTCATGTAACACTTAGAAATGAATGACCTTCAGAATGTCCTGGGAATGCCTAGACCACGGGTTCTAAAGATGACTTGGTTCAGCCGAGTCAACGCACACTACAGCCTCTGAAGTAGTGCTAACCTCAGAGAAGTACAGAAGTATTACAAGATAAAGCATCACCAGTTAATGTGCAATCCCAGAAGTTCATCTCTTGAGATGAGAAGCAACTGAAAAGGCAGTGAGTTAGCTTTGTTGCTGCATAACCTGGATTCT
The DNA here is from genome assembly GCA_013398815.1 of Ibidorhyncha struthersii. Classification (NCBI taxonomy): domain Eukaryota; kingdom Metazoa; phylum Chordata; class Aves; order Charadriiformes; family Charadriidae; genus Ibidorhyncha; species Ibidorhyncha struthersii. The sequence goes on along the minus strand of VZSZ01002500.1, from coordinate 246,645 downwards.
TACTTTTTACATTTCCTAGTCTTAATGTAAAAAATCAATAGAAATCAGAGAAATATACAACTAGGCTATTGATCTAATTTCTCCTAAAAAAGAAATTAAAAAACTCGGCCAACAACTCACCACTGATATAGTACTGGCCTTAGCAGATCAGAAATTCAGTACCGATGCTCGTATTTACAGTGCCAAATTGGAAGCAGACTGAGAACAGGTGTAAAGACTCTCCAGCATTCTGTGAGCAACTCCTACAGCTTGTTTGCAACCACTTAGTGACATGGTTACAGTACAAACAAGCACCAGTGTAACTCCACAGCAAACACCAGACGCATATCTCTCTATTCTCAGATGGATGCCTGGTAATGAAGAAAATAAGCAGAAAACCGATGTTCACTACCGATCATTGGATGGTGAAGGGAACTTTAACTGGAGATTTGTTTTTCCTTTCGACTATCTCCCAGCAGAGCAACTCTGTGTAGTTTCCAAAAAGGTAAGTATTTGTAAAGATTTCAATACTTAGAATACAGATTGTAATTAGTCTGATAATTTTGTACCTACATATTGAAAGAGACAGTTTGGCTCATTTCTGCATACTCAAACTGCTATTGTGAACAGAGTCAATTTTGCCTTTGAGCCAGGAACAACACACTGGTGGCAACAACAGCAGTCTCCTCTTAGCAAGGGCAAGGGCAAGGGCAAGATCCTTAATACTTCCACCAAGCCCAGAATTCACAACTGTACTAACAGACCACAGCTTTGAGTTTTCATAAGTAATTTTAAAAAGGTGCTTGGGTTTTCTTTTTTAAAATTTTAGGAACATTTTTGGAGTCTCGACAAGACAGAATTCAGAATCCCACCCAAACTGATCATTCAAATATGGGATAATGACAAGTTCTCCTTGGATGATTATCTGGGTAAGAGTTCTAAGAAAAGAATTATTGTTGTCTCAAAAAGTAAAAAAAGATAAAAAGAAACAATTTTAAACTGTCACATAAGGATTGTGTTTAGAAAGTAAGCCATTGAGCATGCAGATACACTCCTGCTTTCCCACACAGTACAGGGCTACTTGTGCTCATGAATGAATAAGTGAATATTCACTCAGAGTAAAGGCCTGCTTGCAGGTAAACCAAGATACTTTTCGTTCAGGTAAGCCCTATCTCAAAGTGCGTGAAATGATAATGCGCATGAAAACTTACTTTGCTGCTTTCTTGAAGTAAAATTACTTAACACAAGAGTACTTCAACTCTAAGTACTCTAAGTACGACACAAGGCCATAATTTAGGTTAAGCAATCTACTTCACACCATTATTAATCCCTACTTTTCGTAGAGATATTGCTTGGCAGAAGATTCTCCCCCCTGTATTAAGACAGCTCCAAAGTCTTTAGTTTACATGCAAACCGTATAGGCCTCAAAATCTGAAAACGAATAATTGATTTCTAACCATCACTGAAGTTAGCTAAATCTTCCATTTAACTATCAGAAATTACATTAATATTACATTGCTGTGTTTGGCTACCTTCTGTTTACGTGTGTGGGGAAAAAAAACCTCTATTAAAAATCAAGTGATCTTGCATTAAAAAAGGGGGAGGAGAGCTTGCTAAGCCCAATTATCAACACCAGCACTTTCAACAGCAGCAAGATGGGCGTAAACACTGCCTGATGTGTCCCACTTCCCTGCCTCACATCCTTAGACAAACAAGAATGTAATGTGTATGTTGATTGTTTTTGCTGTATAACATGTTTAGAGATAGGAAAGGTTGATGTTGAACCACTATGCTGTATGTTGGTTGTGTTATGCAGTGTTTATTTTTTTATTCATCTCCTAGGCTTTGTGGAACTTGATTTACATAAAACAATCATTCCAGCAAAAGTTCCAGAGAAGTGCAATATAGACATGATTCCAGAATACAAGACAGACAGTTCTCAGAAGGCTCCCAGGACCACCTCTCTCTTTGAACAGAAATCCATGCAAGGATGGTGGCCATGTTATGTTGAAAAGGATGGCTCCCGTATTTTAGCGGTATGATTATTAATTCTTTAAAAAGTACTTAATTTGAAAAGCAAAGTGAGCACATTTTATAAAGAAAGACCATAAAGAGTTCCCCGCTTAGCTGTTCGCTTTCAGTTGGATAGACAGAGGAGTAAAGAGAACATTCCACGCACAAGTTTAGGAATTTTGCTCCATCAATAATTTTTTGTTTTGAAGTATGCGTTTAATACCTAAATTTATTTATTTTGTTTTTAACCCTGGTTAACTTGAAGGACCCTGGCGCCAGGCTGAGTCATGTTATCTCGCCAAAGCAGCCAATAGAGTTATTGTGCGAATGAATTTATCATGTTATTGCTTAGGAGAAACACGAGACATCCTAAATGCATTAAAGACTACAGTAAAAAGTTTAAATCCAAAGCACTTTTGTACACAGCAAATATAATTTATATACTGAGAACCCAGACTAGCTTCATGAGTACAAGGGCAATGAGAAGACCTAAAGCATTTTAACCTGTTCTATGAAGAATATAAAAGCATATTTATCACTTGCTAGCATATTAAGCCTTTCAAGTGTGTCTATTTATTCTTTCTAATGTTTTTGCCTTTAAACTTTATTACTGGAATTTAATAAATGAGGGAAAATATTCAGAAACATCTATCAGCCACAGCAATATAAATAATGAGATGCTTAGTCATTTGGAAAAGATGCAGTCCTTGGTTTGTTCTTGAAAGAAGAGAATTGTGGTTTTTTGCTCTTGAAAGAAGAACTGGTTTTGTTTTGCTAAATTGGAAAAAAAAATGTATAGTTTAAAACAGAGCTGCAAATGAATTAGCAGAACCATTTTATGTATTGCGATTTTTTGTTTTCTATTTGTTGTTCTCGGATACTGTGTTGTGACCCTGTCATAGTGCAGAAATAAGTATATTTTGAGTGAGAAGGAAATGGAAAACACACAGATGCACACAATGAGCTGATCCCAAGCTGTGCTGTATAAGTACCAAACAAGTACTATTAATGCTATTTCAGTAAGATGCTTGTCTCACGCCACATGTTTTCTCAAGGGTAAAGTTGAAATGACATTGGAAGTTGTCAATGAAAAAGAAGCTGAGGAAAGGCCAGCTGGTAAAGGAAGAGATGAACCCAACATGAACCCCAAATTAGATCTACCAAAGTAAGATATTTTTCTCTCACTAGCCTGAGAAATGTATATCATCTAGCTACTATGATGTTCTTGACAAAATCTGCATGCAGTAAAGGATCTATTAGACATCAATTATCAAAATTAATTATCAAAAATCCTTTGCAAAACTTCATTTATAAAAGCCTGTCTTGTTTCCTTCTGCAAGCATGAGGATAAAATGCAAGGCGGTTTCCATAATAACAGCACACGTTTACTATCTTATATTACATTAATGGCACACTGCTATCTTACATTACAAAACTGTGTTTTCTTCAGCCTCCAAACCAGAGTGTTTTAATGTGTTATACTTTCATGCTTAAGTAGTCCCTGTTTTTATAGTATGAGTAATATTTGTTTCTTTCAAAATGCAGCCGACCAGATACTTCCTTCCTTTGGTTTACAAATCCCTGCAAGACAATGAAATTTATTGTGTGGCGCAGGTTTAAATGGGTCTTTATAGGCCTTATCGTCTTGCTGATTTTACTCTTGTTTGTAGCAGTACTCCTCTATTCGTTGCCGGTAAGCATTTTTAAATGTTCTTCAGCTGTGGTATGAAGCTAGCTTATATATGAATCATCAACAGGATACACTCCTTACTCAGCCAAGAGATTCTATCAACTCAGTTTTAGCAGGCAGGTAGAATCATAGAACAGTTTGGGCTGCAAGGGACCTTTAAAGGTCATCCAGTGCAACCCCCCTGCAGTGAGCAGGGACACCTTCAACTAGATCAGGTTGCTCAGGGCCCTGTTTGCATCAGCAGCTCTCAACTTATACATCTCTCCATTAGCAGAGTAGACCACCAACATGTGTGGCACTTCATCACTGGGTGATATTATAGCTCCAGCTACAATAACCTGACCTTGAATGTTTCCAGGAATCCACCACCCCTCTGGGAAACCTGTGCCAGGGTTTCACCACCCTCATTTTAAAAAATTTCTTCCTTATATCTAATCTAAATCCACTCTCCTTTAGTTTAAAGCCATTACCCCTTGTCCTATCGCAACAGGCCCTGCTAAAGATACCACAGGCCCCCCTGAAAGATAGGAATTATATCCTTATAGCTACAAACAATTTCAACTTTTCTTACTGAGAAAAAAATAAATTCTACATTGAAACTAACCTATTCAAGAAAGATGGAGGAAATGAGTGTTTTAGAATTGTGAATAACCTACAGAGTTAATAGATGGTCTAGTCTGTATTTCAGTCTACTTTAATCGGAAATATATTACTCATTTTTACTGTATTTTAACCAAAATCACAACACCCTGAATAGATTCTGATCCATTTTAATATCTTAAATGTCTCTTACAAAACTAGACTGAAGTATTTTGTGTACATCTTTTTACCTCTATTGTTTCTTCCCTTCTCCCCCAACAGAACTATTTGTCAATGAAGATTGTGAAACCAATTTAAAGAAGAGTTTCTTACCTCATCTTTTTAAATAGTAATGAGGTTTCACCTCAGGCTGTGGACCAAATTCAGCAAAGCTGTCCATCCTTTTTATCTGCTAGTATTTGGAACTGTAAAATACATAAGTAAGAATTTTACTGAGGTTAGCCAAGGTTCAAGGGGTCATGACAGGTGTTTTTAGAAACAAAGGATAAACCCCCTCATGTTTCACACACATTTTTTTACTTCAGAAGTATCTACACATGGTAAAATTCTGACTTCCTTGCTTTTAAAATAGATTTTTCATAAAAATCACTCAGGAGGCTGCCTGCTATGGCTATCTCTATTTTTTTAATGGATACTCCCTTTTGAGAATTCCCTTCTATTGGGCACGCTTTGAAAATTTGCATTTTAACTTAATGAAAAACAAGCACTACTTATAATTATGTATACCAAAGAAACCTCACAGTGCAAAGAAGGGTCAGACATTGTTTCTAGAAAAGTTTTCAGCACCATGCTGCTTAAAATTCTTAGTTACTGCACTGTAGACTTTACAATGCTATATATGTATCTTGACAATAACTGCATGCGTATAGAAATAAATAATATACTGTTTACTTAGTATAATTTACAAACGTTTAAATAAACTTATCCACAAGTAAAATGCAACTGTCCAGTTTTCTTTATCTATTGCAAAACGACAACGCATTAGGTATTGTGTCTATCAGAGAATGTAATGCCACAAATGTGGCGTTTAAGGTATTTTACTTTACAGTGAAGAATAAGGAAATACTTTTGCACAAAGTTCTAATGAACTTCTTCATTAATTAGGAAATTAATAACGAAGTTAAGTTCGTTGAATAGTTTCACTATAGTGCTTGTATTTAGAGATGATCTGGAATCAAAACATAAGAGGATACACAACCCAGATTCAGCCCTTGTTTGAAATCTGACCTGCATGTGGACCTTCATGTAGCCTGTTTCCTCTTCCTAGGCACAGTAAAATATAATCTGCACTAAAAATCAGGTTATAGTCTGGGATTCCACGTCCCTTTTGTGGGGGGCCAAAGTAGAAGCAAGTCTCTGAACATTCTCTGGTGCTTGAAATGTAGGAAATCTACAGCAGAAACCGAAATCAGCATTTTAGATGATTGCTGCACTCTTGACTACATAAAGACTTCAGCTGTCTTTAAAAAGATGACAAAAACAACTGCAAGAATGAATTAGTCTTGAACAAGCTCTGTAATCGTATTTAGTGGCAGACAACACTTTCTTATAACACCGCGCTGTAAAATAAGCATACACTTGTCAGGCAAAATAAGTAAATTATACTGACTTAATTCTGTTGAACAAGCTAGAGTAAAGGTATTGCATGAAATAATTTCCAGAGTGTGAAGTCCCATGGGCTAGAGTGGAGCAAGCAGCAGTCATCCTGTCAAAAAGATAACAATGCCCGTATTTTTTAGTTAAGAACCCTATCTTGACCTATGAACGAGAGCTCAGCACTGGAACTAATCACCATCCAGATGGATTGTCACTTCACTAATGACAAAATAGCACTCCAGAAATAACTGGCAATTTGCATGAGCTAATGTTTGATCATCCACTATTAAAATCTGTGTCCATCAATGCCATAAATCTGACATAGGGTAAAAATCACAGCAACCTTATTTTGATTGTAAGACAAGAAAGTGTGTTGCTTGTAAGGGTTGTAATTAGAAAGCATTTAACTTGAAAGAGCATTCCCCAGAAAACTATTATGAAATGGAGCAGAGATCTGAGGGAGCCTCTTCACCTAGCATTTACAGAGTGGCGGGTACTGCCCTTCTGAGTTGAGTTCACCCTCTTCCAGATGCCTTTTTGTCCAAGCATGCATAGGCTTGATAGTTTCACTACAATTAGGCAATGCTACTAAAAACTTAACTGAAAAGCCTGAGAAGCCATTCTGTCTCCCAGCCTGCTCCAGTAACAAACAAAAGAAAACACATGGTCACGAGAAAGAAAATGTGATCATTAACATTTACATACAATGCTAGTCAAATATGTAATCCCTGGTCCAGCTGCTGTGCACGATTCCAATATACAATAGCATTTTGCCTAGTTCAAACAGTTAGCAGAAATTTAGCCCTGTGTAGGGACCAACTTTATGCTGCTCCCATTCTGCCCTGACTTTGCCCAGGACAGCTCTGTACTGCTCCAGCTGCCAGCAACTGAGGCAAACATCATTTGAGGCCACAGAAAAAAGGGCAGAATGTAGATGTGCCTGATATCACTCTTCCTTATAACAGGAAATTACTTAACCCCAGGAATTTCTCCTCCTATGAGTTCGCTTTGCCTACACTGATAAGCCGACTATTTTGGCCCGTGAGCTGATGGGGCCAGTTCAGCTGCACTCCAGCCACTAAATCCCCAGTACACAGACTCTGTGCTTCACAGAAAAGATTATCTGTGTCTAAAATGACTTCTCTGTTCTTGGAAAAGGAAACGTTTGATGAGGCTCTCTGCACCCACGTGTCATTCAGCAGGAGATGCTAGCTGGCTGAAACAGCCAGGGAAAAGCTAAACAGAAAGTGCTTTTTAACAAAAAAAAAACCCGGCTGAGTAACAGCAGTATGTCAGAGTTTTTCTGTCTCTGACATCATGGATGTTCAAACAGCAGCAGCTGCACTCTTTGACATACTCAGGTATCCAAGCAGCATGTCGTCACCCCAAACCCTGACTAATGGAATGGGCTGTAAGGAGGCTAAAAGCTATGGTCGTGTACTTTACAACTAGACAGACTGTACAAGAAAGAATTGTCATGTAGCTCAAGAAGAAAAATTTGCACCTAAACCTGCTCAGTGTAAAATAAAGAGGCAATAAACTCATCAACACCTACAAGCTGTCCTTGCATTTCTTTCAGCAACCACAAGATGACATCCCAAGTCGCATGTGTTCACAACGTCCTTCCAGTACTTCTGTTTTATTCCTATCCTAAATGCACCTCACATATGGAGATGAACAACAAGATATATTTAATAGTTAAGGGAAAACACAGTCCTGTCAAAGTCCATTGCTTCTCGTGTATTTGGAAAGCACAGCTGTAAGCGCCTTTGGGACCTGCCTATTATATACAAACGGAAAGTGACTCCTCACTGGCTTTAATGCTGTTGTAGAAGTAGGATTTCCACTCCATGCCACTAGATGCCTAAGTAGCTCTTTAGCAACTTGAAAGCAGTACCACAGAGTGAGATGGCAGCGTTCAGTGCTGAATCCTGTGTCAGTGCTAGCTCAGCTAGCACCCAGCTTTTTACACAGTATTTTCCATTGCTCAGTTGTGTGTCACATATACAGACAGGAACTTGAATTAGCAAGACAATTCTCTAAAGAAGGAAAACTACAAAGTTCTTTAAAAATTCATACACAGAAAAGAAATGGGAATACACATTATGTCCACGCTCTGACCACAAAGCTACCCTTCAAAAAAGTTTGTCTCCTTTGTAACCTTTGCTGTGGCTAAGAGATGAAATCCATTGACAAATGCAAGATGAGGAACACAGCAGGAAAAAAAACATACTTCCCTGAAGCCACCAAAAAACTCTGAATGCATTGTAATTGCTTATGAAATACTCCAAGGCCACTCTGTTCCTTTCCCAGATCTACAAGATGTCAGGACTAGCAGCAAAAAAGCACCAGGGCATTCAGAACACAGCAGGAGGTACACAGACACCCTGAAGGGAACACTGGGATCACCACCCACATCAAAGGGACCCACAAGTGCCAGACCAGAGGAGAGAGGCACTCGCTGAACTCTTTGCAGGGAGCTACCTTGAGATGGTCAGTGAGAGACAATGAGCCTATTGCATGTCTTACACGAGCCTAAGTGCATGCCTTACCCCTCACAGCTCAGAGCTGCAGCAGCATGCCAGCATCCATGTGGGATCTGCAGACCAAACCACCTCCCCTCCATTCCCTTCTGCAACAGTGCTGCTACCACAACAGGAATGCTGGAAAACATTCCTACCAACCCTGCATCAGTAGTGGCACACTCAGCCAGGCAGCAGATTTTTGGTTAAAACTTTCTGGCAGAAAAGTGACCTGAACCTGCACTTCCAATCTCCTGTGTAATTCCTATCACTGTTAAGTAATTATGGTAAAACAACAGATGTCACAAGCGCTGCCATCTTCTAAAAGAAAGTGTGGGCATTCAGCACTGCAGCCAGTTGTGCTCCCAGACTGCCTACCGCCTCCGGCCCAGGCCTTCAGACATACTGAAACTTTTGGTCACAGTGAAGATGTACCAAAAATGGGGATGAGCATTGGAAACATGACAACTTATCAGTCAAGGTAAAGAATCCTTTAAGAAGCCCCCCACTTACTCTAAATGTAAAAGACAGATATTAACAAATGCTAAAACAATGAAAGCTCCAGCTGGTAGCAAAACGTTAGACATCACTATCTTGGACAAAAGCATCAGGCTTCTGCAGCAAAATTCCAGATTTCTTGACACTCCTTTCCCTGATTTCAAGGGGAGGAACTTTGCAGAAGTACTTCGTATATGAATCTGCTCTACTTTTACTCCAGGCTACATGAAGTCTTTGTTTTAATTGACATATTTAACAAATGTTTTGTTCCGGTAGCTATCTGGCTGAGAACTGATAGCATGGTTAATTAGCACCTTCACTTCAGCCTTATGCCCTTCTCGGGTGCAAGAAACGCACACTGGCCTCCAAAGGCTACTTGTGGCCTCGGCACCTCTGGAACTCCAGCGAGGGGCTCCTGCTCGGGCCCTCTGACACTCCCTGGCTTGGCAGAGGAGATCGATTTCAGTGGGCTTCTTTCAAAGCCAAAAAGTTCCTGGTTTAAAGTAGGAGGCACCCAATTAAACTTTTAAAACTAATCCCACCCACATCAGGTCAGCATAGCCCAAAATATACACATTCTACCACATAATCCAGCTGCCCTCATGCAGAAGCCTGTACTGTATGTGCACCATACATGTATACCTGCTACTGTTAGATTATTAAGAAAGGAAAAAAAAAAAAGAAAAAAGACTGAGACAAGTATTTATGCAAGAAAGAAAGGAACTGGAACACCTAGCAAGATCTTCCTCTGGTGTTGCCATACAGGGGGTCTGTTACTGGGGACCTATTCCAGTTTTTGGTTCTATTTCTTGCCTTAAAAAATCCTGAAACAAAATGGGATGGTCCCACTGTGCTGTGAGTTTAAACACCAAAAAAAGTAGACAGGTAGAAGCAATCAGCTCTGAGAAAGGATTTACTTTTACTTCACTTGCACAAGTACATGTGCGTGTGTTTTTAATTAGAAATAAGATGTCTCCACTCATCTTGCTCTGATCCATGCTGTGCCAACTTAAACCCTGCCAATGAATCTGAATAGTCAAACAAACCTCTGTCCCTCCCCAAACATCCACCATTCACATTAAATAAAACACATAACAATGACGGGAAAATAGACCTGAAAAGAGTTTATTTCCAAATGTAAAGCTCTAACCTGAGGATAGCTATTTTCATGCAAATCTGAATTCTTCTTGCTCATATACATGGACCAAGAATTATCTGTTCACTTAACACTCTAAGCTTCTCTTATGCGATTAACAGGGAGGAGCAAATTAAAGGAAAATGGAATGGAAATCCCCCAAAGCAATGAAAGAGAACCGTACCTCCCCTGCTCCTAAACTAGCAAAAGACCCTGACAACAAACGTGCACTCAGGGCAATACGGAGGGAAGAAAATAGGTTGGAACCCCAAATCCATCTTGCACAGCAAAAGCCAGGCCAGCTTGCAAAATCATGGGAGAGTTCTTCTGTTAGCATCAGTTCTAACGATTCAGCTGCTCTTTGTCCCTTTTGGAGCACATGGAAAAACGTCTTCAATTCAGCCAGCCACCAAATCAGTCCTACCTTTGCAAAGCTCATGCAGTACAGATACTGATGCACCTCAGAAACACCTTCCCACAGCAATTGTTCAGCTTATGGCCACCTGCTCTGCAAAACTTCAACTATATTATACATATCCACTGCTGCATGTCACTGCTGGCTCAAAAGCTGAGTTTCCAGTTTGGAAACTGGAAATACCAAATTTCACCTCCAATATTTTTTTTATCCAAATGCAATGAAAAAAAAATGCTGTGAAAGCAATTAAAAAGGGGTAAAGAAAAAAATACATTGCCCATCTGTGAAAACAGCATGCTTCTTGGTTTTACCATGAATAGCGATTTCAATGAAAAGCCACAAAAAACTACCAGAATTGCCTGTGGTAGCAGTAACTGCCACATCTAAACTGGGTAGAGGAACCTACAAGCCCAATGCAGTGCTGGAGCTGTTACAGGCTCTCCAGAATACAGGCCAGGCTGTAATAGACCCTTGTCCCTGTATCTGCAAAAGATGAACAAATCCACAACACCTCAACTGAAATTTCAAGCTCAATGAGCTTACGTTTTCCTTTTATGCATAATGAAGGAATTACATTTTACCCTGCTTATCGGAATTGGAAATGGTCTCTCTACTGGTCACTCCAACCAAACTAGCCACTCCAACCCTTGCTAAAGGTAGAAACTATTTCTATTAATTCACAGAGGCAAGGCCAGGTGAGTTAGCTACTAACTTTAGTCCTTTATTATTATTATTAATAATTTTTTTTTATTGTTCAGGAGTATATCCAGGATTAAGGCAGGACTACAAATTTTCGATGGTATGTATATAAAAGACCTGACCCACAGTAACAGTCACAAGGATTAAACAAGTTACTGTAATTTTAACCAGAAAATCACCTAGACCTTATGAGAATGAGATGAAACACTAGTCAGAATATCATGAACTGGTCTGGTCTAACACGTCCTGTGCTCCTCCAGTCGTAAGATAATAGTGAAAAACCATATGGAAATAGCTGGCAGACACAACACCACAGAATGCACTCTGATGTGAAAGCCAAGTGCTAACACGAAGACACCAGCTCCAGAGACCTCGGTGAACTGTAGTCTTATCAGGTCGGCATTTTTCGTATGAGCTATTTATAAATGTCTTTCGTCTTTGTCTGTATTAAATAACCAAAGAATGAGTAACAGGGAAGGAATCAAAAGAAGAGAAGACACAAATTAGCAGTATATTGAATTATGCCATATAAGCCACTGCCTTGTAATAATGTGGCTTTACAGAATTTTCACACTTTGTGATGCCAGTAAGAAGATACATTAGGAAAAACACCAATGATTTATGTTCCTGGAGGAAAAAAAAAAACGCAAACCACTGGAAAGCAGTGATCTGGTGAGAATAACATTATTCAGTGAACATGACTGCTTCTGTGGACTGCTGTCATAGAATCATAGAATAGTTTGGGTTGGAAGGGACCTTTAAAGGTCATCTAGTCCAATATCCCCTGCAACGAACAGGGACATCTTCAACTAGATCAGGTTGCTCAGAGCCCCATCCAACCTGAACTGGAGCGTTTCCAGTGATGGGGCATCTACTGCCTCTCTGGGCAACCTGTGCTAGGGTTTCACTACCCTCATTGTAAAAAATGTCTTGCTTATATCTAGTCTAAATCCACCCTCTTTTAGTTTAAAGCCATTACCCCTTGTCCTATCGGAACAGGCCCTGCTAAAATGTTTGTCCCCATCTTTCTTATAGGCCCCTTTTAAGTAGCGAAAGGCCAAAATAAGGTCTCCCTGGAGCCTTCTCTTCTCCAGGCTGAACAACGCCACCTCTCTCAGCCTGTCTTCATAGGAGAGGTGCTCCAGCCCTCTGATCATTTTTGTGGCCCTCCTCTGGACCCGCTCCAACAAGTCCATCAAAGGACTCTTGCTCAAAAATCTTCTTTTCCAAAAATCAACATTACTCATCCATGACTATTAAAAAAGAAAGATCACAGTGCACCACGTTTCTCACAAACGCAACACTATTTTGACACAGTTACACTAAGGAGGACCCCATCTCCTCTTTACATACAGTGTATTGCAAAGCAGATCTGCCCGCACAGATATCAGTGAATCTTCTTAGCTACCACTTTTATTGTGGTATTGGATAATCTGCTATTAACAATACTTGACAGTCAAAACACCCAAACCTAAAATTTTGCTTATGTTTCTTACTTCCTTCAGTACATCTCTCTGGAAGATTTACGTCTGACAAAGATGAGTATTTTTAACCAATTTGAGAGCAAAATGGTATGTCTCAAGGAGAACTCAATTCTAAACTCATTTATCTTAACTCATAACTCAGAATTACCCCATTAAAATAAATTACTTGGCATAGGACACAGAATAAGTAAGCAGCTCAAGCAAGGATGTAGGGTTTGGGAGGATTTGAGGGAGAGGAAGAGTTTATGCAGCAAGCATCAGCCTGTGGTATGACAAAAGAGCATTCATGAACAATGGTGCCCTTATGGTACCTGAGAAAATAAAGTGAAGTTAGCATTTATAAAAGCTACTATTAATTTCCAAATGTTTTTTTTCTGTTTATTTCACAGAACAAAATTTCTAACAATGCATAAAACTAGGTCAAAAGAGGTCTAAGGAGGACGTAATTATGTTAAGAGAGTGCACAGTCAGGGTTAGGAGAATACAAGATCCCATACACAGGTGTTAAAAAAGGAGAGAGGAAGAACAACTCCTGACCAGGTTCCCCCATGACCGTGCTCGCCTCAGCAGCCTCAGCTCCCATGCAACTCTTCATCCACACACTACTCTGACAATCTGCAGAGCCTGCACTTCCCAACACAGTCTTTGAACAACAATTCTGGTGTGTAAGATGCAAAGAATAATGGTGATAGCATCATACATACCTGCTGCATGGCTAAACTTAATCAGCATTTCCTCCAAATGTGTCAAACAACGCTATGCTTTCATTGTGTAAACCACCTACAGAAAAGAGTGCCACAGCAGGTAAGGAATTTCTTAAATATGTTTCAAATTTATTAGTATATATTACCTTTACTACACTACCTCCTTTTTCCCACATTATAACAAGCAAGGATTCTTCAAAGTGGAGTTCCCTTACCTACAGAAATTCTTCCTTTACTTCTCTGCACTCTGACATGATGGCTTGGAAGGCTCCCCTTCATAATAAAGACAGCATATGCTAAGTCAACATCCTTGTGTAACACCTCTCAAAATTTATTGACACCTGAATTGTGAACTTATCTGAAATTATTCAGAAAATAATTTACTCTACAAAAAAAAACAAAGCCAGTGAAATTTTAGGACACCTACTTTTACTATGGATTATCTTGCCTCTTGAAAAAAATTTGCAACTAAAAGGGGTAAACTGTGTTCATTAGTTCTCCTAGGTGGACATCTGTTGAGTTTGGAAAGGGACTTTTTAATCAATTCAGAATTCTGCCTGTGAAAAGGCCAGAAGGGACTCTTGGGATCCTTTGGTTTTTGTCCTGCACTCAAACCCCCAAGGAGACTGTCCCAATATCAACCTAATATTCAAACATTTTAGCTTTTTGTCCCCAGGCTCCACCTAGAAGCACAGTTCCTTTGGTCTGGAAGACAGGGTCATTGGACCCATTATTATCAGTCAGGTCTTCTCTTATGGTCCAGCTACCTCAAGGTAGAAGTCTTGTTGTGGAAAATCTCATCAGCATCCTGTTTATGTTATGCACAGTAAATGTATGTAAATGCACAGTAAATGCACGCAGTAACAAGGGTCTGAATTCTAATTAGCACAAAAAGCAGTTTGATACTTACTAGTACTTATTATGGCATATAAGCAAGTACTCATCTCAGAGGACAGATCATTCAGACTGTGGATTCATCAGCTCCTACCTCCCCTCAGTAAAAGTTGGCTGCAGCCTCACGCTTGAGCATGTTACACAGAGCCCGTGATGCTTCACTAAGCTTGGAAGATCCTGGGAAATCCTCATGAACAGTTGCCTATGGCAAGCAAAGGCTCATCTGCTAATTTTGTTCCTTCAACATAAATGTTATCTATGATTTCTGTTACACACAGAGTATCCTCCCTGCACTCTCCGGATTTCAGAAAGCTAACAGTAATTCCATTTTGCCATGAGGAGAAGGAAAGGAAAGCCTTACTATTAGACTGTGCTAAGTGCTCTGCTAACAGGTAACTGCAGGCTTGATATAGCTGTCAGTGGAAATGGGTAAGACTCTCCTAGACAGCACTGATAAATGCTTTGATATGTGTGTTTTAAAACAGTATCCCCAGACTATAAAAGCACTGTTTATCGAATGAAATATATTATGCATAAAAATTCCATTATATGCATTGCAAGGGAAAGAAATTTCACTGCAGCAAATATACTACTAAAATGTTTCTGAGGTACAAATAAGTCATCCCCAGTTCTTTCAGAAACTGCAAACAAATAATTAGCCCTTCTGAACTCCAGAGTCCTGTAGCCTGTAGTTAATGTGATGTTACTAATGCATTTATAAACACTAGGCTCCAAAGCTAACACTGAGATATTCCATCATAATTTAGATCTCTCATTAACTTCACCACCCTGACCAACATGCTGTCACTGGCAGAGTGTTTGACAGTTTACATTACCTGCAGACATGAGTTTGTGTCAATTCAATTAAGAAAGATTAATTCCAGAACTGACAATGCATAAATATTTTTAAATTACACCTGGCCTTGTTGGCAGTGCTTACTCCAAGACTGACTTTAGAAGAGAGAACATGTCTTTAGCCTCCTGGGCAGAAAGGGAAACTAGAAGGAAGGTGAAAGAAAGAATTTATTATGAATTCAGTATTCCATCATACTGTACGAAGTCTATCTTTTTTAATCCCCCCTGCCCTCCCCTCCCAATAATTAAGCAAGCTTATCTCTCACTGTCTGTTACAGAATGAAAGGAAACAGGAAAGGTTTGATCCAAACAGCCACTGCCAGAAAACTGTCAGTGACATCTTTATGATGATCATTTGCTGACCGGTTTAGGTCTAATTTGTGTACATTATTACTTTGGAAGGCATTCAGATACCATGGTGATAGACACCATATGAGAATGTAGATAGATAACATTTGACATTTATCTTCATGAACAAAGATCTGGGTAACTCCCCACTGATTGCACTTCTGATGAGTTAAGATAAATGTCACATCATACTAAGCCATCTCGTATTCTAGTGAAACACTCTTACTCTTGGCTCTGGTGTGTAAAAATATCTAGCTTCAGTGCATGTGAACAGGCTTAACTAGGTAAGCATCAAGTACAGAGTGATAAAATGATTTGCTCACTGTCATCAAACAGGTCAGGAGTCAGAGGAGCCAGATTTATTAAATTCTGGTCCAAGGTTTAATCTACTAGAAAAAACTTTCTCTGAGATTTCAGTGTAACAATTACACAGCCATTGCCTGAAAAGAGCATTTTAACAACCAAAAACTACTGCTATAGCCAAATCAGTGCCATACCCACACAAATAAACTCTGTTGAAAAAGAGTGCAGTCCCATGTAAGTATCACTGGTATCCTGCTTTCAGGACCGAAGCCTTATATTTGTGCTAAATTATGCTGAACTGTGCAGATGCACTAACTTCAGTGATACTAACATTAGCTGATGCTAAACAAGGCAGACATCCTTAGTGCAAGAGGACTGGGAATCTCTACTAAAATATAAAGTCAGAGTACAAGAGGGAGCATTCAGCCAGCAGTGGGAAAGGCAGGGAGAGGTAACACGCTCCTGCCCCTTTAAGCTGATGGTTTGTCCCATGGACTGTTTCTTGTGTACTATTAAGTGAGCTTAGTATGAGGGTTAAATGGGACAAAAGAAGTCATGGAATCCAGAACCACCTGTCATAAGCATTCAGGATTCTGATGCTTAGACACGACTTTTCTAATTTTTCTGCACCCACCGGTTGAAAAGATGGATTGAGTGGCTTGCAACATACCTTAAACTCATCAAATTTGAGTACTTCTGTACTAGCCAATATGAGTAGCAATACAGCAAGAAAAAAACAAACCCAGAAAGTAATGTTTTCAGATCCCTTCTAAGGTACAGGTTTAAGCAGGTACTAAAACACTGGCCCAATTCAGGGTTTTAGCTTGGTTTCCTAAGAAATGAAGGCTTATGCTACTGTATTGTTTGTCCATCCCTCTCTCATCAGTCCTTTCCTAATAAGTCTTGAAACTGCTGGCCAGGCTCCATCTCACACACACAGCTTCTAGACGACCAGCAGCATATAAGAAAATTCAGGATGGATCCAATAAAAGGTGTAAGTGCTTTCATGTTGGACAGCAGGCAGATCTTATTATTAGGTGCCTCTATTCCCTATGAAGTGCATAGAGTGAAGTAGATGACACAAAATCAAAGCCAAAGTAGTCAGCACATGGAGCAGCCTACACCTGACCAACAGAGAAGCACTCAGGGCAGGTGTGTTTGAAAGTCACTCTCTGCAGGGCTTAGCTTTCTTCATAGACCTGAAGCCTCCCCTGTGGGTAGAGAATGACATCAAAACTGATACTTAGCCCACTCAACATGGAATTTTAGCCCTCAAGGACCACTGTTCAATTTATCCAATTATTATCTTGTGTAAAGGTGGTGCTCTCTTTCTTTTTTTTTGCTGAATATTTTGTTTTATTTTTTAAGTCCTGGATTGTATTTGCGAGAGTATTAATTGTTTGCCACTACTGTTATCATAAGGTAAGCAAACAACACATTTACAGATTCTGTCATCAGTTTATGGGGGAACTTCCAGTTCTGGTTGGAATTTTTTTTTTCTTTTCCCAAAGGCTGATTGTTGTTAAGATGTGCCAGGAGGAACAAAATGTTTCAGAGGCTAAACCTTTTTCAAGTCACTTCAGGATTAAAAGCCCAAAAAGAAACCCCCCAAAACAAACAAATAAAAGCCCCAAAGAAAATAAAGAAATTGGTCTCAAATGCCACCAAGGCAGCATCTAAGTCTTTTCATATATTCAGCCTCACCCCCCCAAAATAACCTGTCCCCATGTGACAGCAATAGGGGCCTCTGTATAAACCACAGATGCTAAGAATGTCTGGAAAACAAACTATATACACGCACATTAGAGTTCTCACCCAATCAAGCTTTACATACTACATCTGACCTGGTCACCACACATATCAAAGCTATTTTCAACAGACTCTGTTATCCTGTCTAACAAAGGCACCCACCTATGGGTTTCCTGCTTGTGGTGGACATAGACTTGGCCTTTTGAGAACCGAAATTCATTAATTTTAGCAAAGTGAAGAGAACTACAGCTGAATATAATTTCTTTGGAGGTCCTTCATTAGAGCAAGATTTAATGCATTTGTATTCTTAATTCCAGGAGTACACTAAAGAAACCTGAACTTACTGATATTTTATGAAAATAAATTTGAAAAGACAGTGCCAAGTCATTACAAATATGTAGCTATATTAGGGCAGAAAAACAGAATTAAAAACACCATTGTGATTGTAGGAACTGCTGTCATTCTATTGAAATGACATTTCTATGTACAATGGGAAAAGACAGTCACAAACCACAATGAAGCCATACAGGACAAAGCTTCAGCTGCATGGAAGTTATGAGCCCAGAGGGGCACACTGCAGGATAATAGGTGACATTTCCTGTGAGACTTTTTAGTTCAGCAACCTATTAAATAATTTCCTATTCTTTCATCTAATCTCCTCATTTAACAGAACAACTAATTCACAATCAGCGCTAAATGATGTTGAATTTCAAACGTCTCTAAATAACCAATTTAACTAAATGACACTGTAAACTAAGTGTTGCTATTTTCTCCCATCTCAGCTTTGGAGGAGATGTGTTTCAGATTGAATAAAATTTTGATGATACTCATTGATTAAATATTTTGGCTTATTTTTTAGTGTGGGTGTTTGGGGTTTGGTTTGGGGTTTTTTGTCTGGTTTTGTTTTTTAACTAGAGGACTTTATTTTTTTTTTTTAAACCTTTTTTTTTTTTTTCCAACCCAACCTCCTCCAGTGGAGGGACAATAAGCTTGGGGTCCAATGGAAAAACTGTCAAGGCAATTTTAGGGGGAAGTCAGAATAGATCTATAAAAAAAACTGTATTAAATTAACAAATTTTATTTTTATGTGAGAAGACATTCTCTATTCTCACTTTTTCTTCCTTTCTAACATAGCCATTTTTAGACATCTGACTGGCTTAGCTATGCTATCGTTCCCTGGAATATTGCCTTAGCTGGAGGAGAGCCAGCATCATCACTTGATGTCTCAGGAAAGTGAGGGGGGCTTACACTATGATTTCTGTCAACGATCAACAACAAGGCAAAACTTGCATCTTGCAACTTGCAGGTAGTTGAAAACCTGCTGTTCTGAGCTTTGTGCCAGAAGTCTTGACTCATATCAAATTTGTCCTACTGCTGGTAATGTAGAATAGCTGATAAATCTCTTCCTTGATTTAAAATCTTCTTAAGAAGTTGTTTTGTTTTTTTAAGGACTTCTGAGTTCCAAACCCTTTTGCATGCAATTTCCGCTCACACTGCTCCCTCCACTGCATAGTCTGTTTTTTTCATACAGAAAATAAGTGACTAAAATAAAAATTAAAAAAACCCAAAACCACATAAAAACAAAAGGCAGCATGAGTGCAGTAGCAGAAAACTATGTCAAAGCCTTTGGATTTAAGCCAGTTCACGGATCTTGAACTTAGAGCTGAAATACAACTTTCCCAGCCTAGCTCTTTGGTTCATTCGGTAATTGTTCTGAAAGTATTAATGTCCACTTCATTAACAGTTTGATAATTTTCAGAATATTGTGATTTTTATGAAGTGGGGACAATGAAAAAAAAGAAAAAGTTCCTTTTTTTTGAGAGTCCATTCAGTGAGATTATGAAATAAACCATGAGTAGCAACTGAAGAACGCTGCAGTGGCTGTTAGCTTTGGGTCCAGCTATCAGGATTTCTTGATATACTGCATTATTTTTTTTTAATTAGATTAGCTATAGAGACAAATGGCAGGTAACATAACAAGAACAGAATGACTTATCTTACATTCTCCTCCTCTGCAAATAATCTGCCCCGTTAAGATGTTTGAATTGCAAAAGCTAGTGTCTGCATTCTTCTGTAGCTTCTCTGTAACCACAGAGGAGATAGAAGTCCACTGCACTCTCCTCCTTAGGGTCAACAGCATCCCGATGTTGGGAGAAACTGGCTGTGTTTGTGTTTGGGGACACACATGTGCCGGTCACACTGTTACTGTTCTTGCAACCAAGTGAAAGATGCTCCAGATTGCAATACCCTGGGGCAAGCAAGCACAGAGTAGATAGGAGGAGTAATGACAGCACAGTTTTCATTCTTGCTTCAGGCATATCTTTTATGACCACAAAGGAGATACCCAGTGGCTCTGGCATAGCAAGATCACTAGCAGACTAATCAGCATTTTTAACACGTGCTAGAGAGATTCCCCCAAAAGCTTGGGACAACCAAACAGTTTGAAGCAGAATACAAACTAATTATGTTTTACAGCTGAAATAAATGTTTGTACACAAGTGTGAAAACAGAAGAAAGCTAAAAGGAAATAGAAAAACTCATAAAAGTTGCATGATAGATTAAGAAAGGGTTAGACAAGAGACAACAAGACATGCGTGTGTAATTAAATACCCAGTAGCTACAGAAAGCAGCTAGAAAATAGAGTAGCTACATAAAGCAGCAGAACACGGAAAACAAAATAATACAAAAGGCAAGCAGAAATAAATAAAAATGTCCTTCCTTTCTATTCCATTTGTTTAACTTGTAAGATCTTTAGGCACGGTCCTACCTTCTTATATGTTTCTAACACCTGTAGCACAAACTTTAAGACACTACAGAATAAATAAATACTTCAAGAGAATCACAGTGTAGCACGTGGCAGATGGTGCAGTATCAGAACAAAGAAGGCACTGAAAGGCTAATAAACTTAAGGTATCTTATATTTTGGTTTTGGTCATGGAGGAGTGGTTTTGTTCTGACTCTCTCTGAAAAATAATATAATCTATGTTAGTACATGAGCAGCCTCTGCATCGGGCAACAGACGACCTCCCTCTGAGATGTTTAGACCCCTCTGTGTTTTCCTGAGTCAATCCAATATGACCACAGGGAAATCTAAGTTCCCTAAAAGGGAGGCAATGAATGACATCAAACAGCATACTTCACTGCTAGCTTTGAAACCAGCCATTTAAATTCTGTGTAGGCTTTATCCTAATATTAGGGCTTGGTACACTTTTTTTTTTTCTTTTTACTATTAACAAATGGCTGTGAATAACCTGTTGCATTTACCAGTTTTTAAAGTCACAAAATATTAAGAAGTCCCTTAAATTAATACTGTCCCTGTACCAGTTTCTCGTCTGCGTGAGCCATATCTAAATAGCATCTTCCAAACACATACGATCTCTGTTATTTTTCAACAAGTCCGATCTAGGCTATGTTAAGATAAGCAGGTTTTGTTGGCTTTTTTTTTTTAAGAATAAGGAGCAAAATAGGTCTACTTTGTTCCCTGTACTTTTCAGTTTTGCATAATTTGCTTTTTAAATTGCAGACATTTTGTGCATTTCTAAAACATGCTGGAGCAAGAGTCAGATGTCAATAGCTGCATTAAAATATCACGCTGATTAAATAATGCCAGAAGACCTGGCCTAAAATGAAATAGGCAGGAAATTAAAAGTTACATCTGACACTTCATCTTTAACTCAAACCACTGAAAAAAGGTTAAAATGACAAAGATTCTTTTACCTATGAAATTCATCGGAGAGACTGAAGAGTGAGACAGAAAGCGGCAGACTGTCTGCAAGTTGTGCCATCGCACAGTCACCTAAATAGTTTACTGTCAACCTGGACAGACAAGAGAACACACAGGACAATTCCGGATGCTGTAAGCAATGGAAACAGGTTCAGCAGGTGGCACTACTCCCACCAGGCGCTCCCTTTGGCTTTGGAGCATTCTGAACCCTATGCTCAGCTACAATAGGCACAACAATATTCCTGATCTCTTATATCCTTAAACCTTTCAGGGCATTTATAGGGGTAAATATATCGATTTTACAGGACAATTTTATGCATTCTTCAACTCTCCTTATAGCTCCACAGAGTGCACATCCTTCGTTCCCTTTCTTGGAAATGGCATGGCTCCATTTTAGGAGCAGATGAAGTGATTTCAAATTAATTTATAAATCTCTTCTAACTGAAAAATACTGTCCTAATCCATCTCTGCAGTAATTTCTCAGTCTGATGTATTTCAGTGTTGTTGAAAGGTACCTCCGAAACCTGCTAAGTTTCACCTATTCTAAGAGAAGCAAAAATAATAAATAGAAAATACAAGAAGATTGGCAGACCTAAGACCTGCTTTGTGTAGAACAGCCCAAGAGAGATTCTGAAATTAGCTAGAGCTCTCTGAAACACCACCAGGTCATCCTTGGATTCACTGAACTAGAGATTTGGAAAGCAGTGATGACCAATGAGCTTGTGCTCAATGACTATCAAAAAAGGTCTGGTAATTATCCAATCACACCAGTACCAAGAGAGATGCTCAGTTATGAAAAGAATCTAAGCAATTTGGGTCCCTATCTTAACAGTAAGATTGCTTAGACACTTCCAGCTGAGCAGATATCCAAAAAAGAAACCAGTCTCCCCAGTGGAAAGTCAATACGCTTTGCTGACTCAATTCATAGTCAGGTGACAAGAGGATGTAATAAACTAAAAGATACTGCCTTGAACCGTAAAAGCTTAATTAAGTGGAAGTGCTGCCCTAACAGTTAATGGACCATGAAGAAATATCCAAGAGGTTATGGGTGAACTCAGCTTTCTCCTTAAGTGGAAGACAGCGATCACTAAGTCTTCATCTGCCTTTGCTCTTTTTCTTCTGTAGGAGTTCCTCACCCAGAAATCAAGATTACAGACACATGGATGACATTACGCAGCTGCAGTGGATCCAATGGACACATTTCTGTGAGGATGAACAAGGAGGCACAGGGCTGAAATTGAGAGTATCCATAGCTCTTTTTACACTGGTGGTCAGAGAAGCTTGATCACTGCTGGGTATGGTCAGTGCTGAATGGTGTCGCCTCTAGAAGGGCCAAAAATCACGATGGGACGCTGCTGAGAGCTACAGAACTCAGCATACCTAAGAAGGAGATAGTACCATTCTGGACCAGAAACGCATCTACCGCGAAAGCAGAGCACTTGAACTTACCTTCACCAAAAATGAACTAAGACAACTTCAACAGGTTACTGATGCAAGAGAAGATTGACAACCAAAGCCATTAACAGAATTTCCCCCAGGTTTTGTGTTGGGTTTTTTCCCAGCAGGCATTTACATGGGCTGAAGACTGATGATAAAACAGCAGCAAACAACAGTAGGACCAAAATCTTCATGATTTCTCTACAGCAGAATGTTTTATCCCCCAGGCAGCTGAGAGGAAGTTAAATTGTGCTAGACATACTCCACCTGCACTGAGTATGAGGGACAGCAGAGCATGAACACACACCTTTCATGTGAAGGCAAGAAACTGGTCAGTCTCAGGAGCAACAGCACTGCACACTTGCAGTGTAAATGTACTTGCAGACTATCAGTTCAAAAAGAAATCAGTTGGGTCCAAATATCAGACATGATATATAGGATTCTGTATTACACTCAAGGTAGACATACCTAGCTAATGACCATAATTCCACTTAGTAATAGTTAAAAAGATGAAATCTAAAATATTATCACTTTTACAGGAAATATGCAATGAGTGACCAGACAGGAAACCAAACCAGAAATTCTGTCTTGAAAGCAGAGAAGTCAGAAGTTCAAAAGCAGAGAAGAAGAAAGGCTCATAAAGAGTAAGAACTATAAGACAAGAAAGGAGAGGGCACAACTATAAGGAATGAGAGTCCAGCAGCTAAATGAAAACAGGCCAAGTAAAGACCAACTGAAAACAGGACACATGCAATGTGTGAAAAAGATTTGTCCCTAAGAGTCCAGACAGAGAGAAGAGCAGCCATATTTTGCAACAGAAAGCTATGGTCTGTGTTAAGCATGACTCCATGTCATACTGTATAGTCACAGCTAAGCAGCTGCCCAGTCTCCCTCCCTCCTTTCCTCTTTCTTCTCTGCTTAGAGTATGGCTGAGTTTGCACCAGTAGGGCAATATCTTAAGAAGAAAGGGAGTTTAAAGAAAAAAATAAAATCTAGTCTAGTGGGATTCTGACATCTTCCATGTGTGACTCCAGGTGAAGCTCCTTGATCCTCTGGCAAGCAGGCATGAGTAATCTAATGGAGTAACACGGTGATGGGATCAAACCAAACAGAGAAATTAGTAAAACTGATGTGAAATTTAGGTGGTTTCCTCCTAGCTTCTTTACGGGAGGGGCAGGGGATAGACCTGGACAAAGATGACATGGAATTCTGCTGCGTAGGGAGAAGACACTGCATGCAATGCACACGTTATTAGCGAAGAAAATACAACAAATTTAAGAAAATCCTTCAGACATATCTAAAGTTTTAGCTTTTCAATTACCTTTCCTCAAAATGACTCTTCAACAGAAGTGCTTTTTGATTTCCTAACATTCAAAGATTGGACAGTTTAAACAAACCTCATGTTTGGTAAAAAAAAAACACTCCCAAAATCTGTAGGTAAAGGAAATCAACAAATTTTACGCAGAATAATAATGAGAGTCAAACACTACAAGTGCTCCAATGGGTGAATAAGGCTTAAGGAAAACTATGTATCAATGGAAGATACTATCAGCTTATCTCAAAACAGTACTACACATCTCCAGCCAGCAGATTTCTCAGCATAGAACAGCTTTTTCCTTTTTTTTTCTTTTTTTTTTGCCTAGCAATTTCTTAAGACACTTCCATAACACATTTTAGAAGCCCAGACATACATTCCCATTACTGAGTTTTTAACATCCCCACAAGAAAGTTTGTTCAGAATGCAAAAAAAAAAAAAAAAAGACTGACCACAGTTATAATATGAGGAAGAATTACAGTTTACTGAAAAAGTATCATTAATATTGTTACTACTTGATGCATATGGTATTTCACTGACTCATTTTTTTTTCCCCCAATCTGTGTAATTAAATATATCATGGCAAACAGACACACATTCATAAAGAATCTCCTATTTGTACTTGATCATGAAATCTTAGAAACTTTGCATAGCACTCCAGTAAATACTAAAAGATCTTATCTCTAAGTCCCATTATATGGGTCATGAATAATATTAGAAAGGATTGCTGTGTCTCAAAATTGGACAACAACAAACAAGGGAGCTACAGAAAAGGGATAACAAACACAATAGACCAAAAGAGAGAAACGTACATCCAAGGCACTATGTCACTGCCCTACTTCATTTATAAAAGAGCTGGCTAGTAATGAGCATTAATTTAGTTTACATTTTTTAATGGTATGACATTACTGTAGACATACATCTTCAGTCAAAACAGAGTAGTGGCACATTAGCTTACTTTTGTTAGTTTTACATCCAATATAATTTCAAAATTAGCTAAAAAGCAAAGCCATTAAGAAACATATGAAACTCAAATAGGTCACACACAAGGGAAATCTGTTTTAATCACACTATTTACCCCAGAAGAAGTGTAAAATCAATATAAACAGGTCCGTTTTCATCTTGACTCTCTGTAAATGTTTAATGTGAAAAAATGTGATAATTAACGTTTCTATACTCTTATGCTTAAGGAGTCATTACAATCAGCCTTTGTTTGCTACAGAGTTGGCAGCACAGACCTGCTGCATTTGAGAAGGGAATGTTTTAGGGTCATTTAACATTATATCACTCTTGGTGATCCAAGAGCTGCTATAATTCTGCCAAAGAGTATAGAGGGTTTCCCAGTCAAGTTTCATCCTGATTTTGATTATTGTTTATCTCTAGTCCACGTCTGAATAGTTGTAGTAAAATAGAGGAAGTTTTACTCCTGAATTTGAGGTCAGCTTGTAATGAACCATGGTTTCAATCGCATGAACAGCTGCTTCTTTTATAAGCAAAAAGGGTTCACTTACAGTTCAGGGTAACACAGTAATAATTTAAGGAACAAGGAAGCTTCTATTCATTTCTTTATTTTTTATAAGTTTTTGAAACATTTTGACATCTGAGTGCCTATAGTGGACTTGTCTGAATAGAATGTAATATTGACACTATTCTGCTTTACAAAAAAAATGAACAAAGTGAATTTTAAAACCAGAAATACACTAGACCTATCAATCATCATATAAAAGCCTTTTTCATTGAGAACTTCATTTTTCATAGCAAGAAAAACTATTATTGAACTTCTAAAACTTTCTAACTCAAGTTAAAAGGGACACAGTAAATCAGGAATGCTCCCTGAAAACAGGACTAAAAATATCTGGAAGTGACAACAAACCAAAAGAGGAAAACATCCAAAAAACCAAGACAGTACTAAAGTCAGTGGGACATAAAATTTCAAACAATTAACCAAGACCTCAACGGAAATAAAAGGGTTCGGAGTCCACCTCACCCCTCCCCCCAGTTTGCAAATGTTCTTCTGGATGAGCAGGAATAATTTCTATGAATTACAGAACTAACTAAATAAAAGATTAACAAGGAATTTTACATTTGTTCTCTCTTGCTCATTTGTCCAACTAAGATTTGTTGAAGTACTTGTAAATCGAATGGTTTTAAGAGGTGAACTTAAATGCCTTTTGGCATTTGTCATCTCAATCACATTATGGCTTCCTATTTTTGCCAAAATCCATGATGCTTTTTCGTTAATCACTCTGTTTGCTTTTGGCAGTGCATAAGTCACTCGACTGGAAGCTAAGAGACCTAGGCTATATTCCTGGCACAGCCATTAACTTGTCACATGATCCTAGGCAAATCTGTGGATTTTTCTGCTCCCTGGGCTTTGCCCACTCTGTCGGTGGCTGTCACCCCTGTTCTCATAACCTACTGTCAACACTGCTTTCTTGCCTCCCGTCTACTCATTCCAAATCATGCACACGGATCCTCTGCATCCCAGTAGTGTTTGTGTTCTTATGATAAAGTCCCAACAGGAAGTGCAGCACCGATTACCGGGAACACCAGTTATAGGATGGCAATTAATAAGGGGCAAGGAATAGAAGCATAATTGACAACAGAAGTGTATCTGACATTCAGATCCACTCCAGAGGTCACTGATGACAAGGATGAGGCTGCCGGCCATCAGCCAGTACCACTTGATGCTTCAGAAGTCCAAAACTGGGAATGCATTTGAGATGTGGAGAATTACTATGTAATATTTAAGATCACCAAGTGCAAATCAGAGACATCCTTATAGCAACACAGAAAATACACAGGATTAAGCCATTGCCCCCACTCACAGTTGTCCTGAAAAGAACTTTACCAATTCTCTCTCCTAACCTTTACACATGGCCTTACCCTCTTTGCTCCTGCCACTGTGACTTCAATTTAGCTTGGACTTCTCCAAGCTATTCCATATCTGTGCAACTCTGTTCAGTAGACCTGCTTCTTATTTACAGAACTGAAAAGGTGAAGAGAACCTGGTTACCTGACTCATTTAATTACTCAGACATATGCACACATTTTTCCAGTGTTATTTTACCGATATAGTAAGTGTCTTGATTTCCACCAGTCCTTTTAAACAAGATTTTACTTGCCAGTGCCAGCACATCCACTCACACCAGGCTCTCCCGCTCACAGGCATTCATTTAAATGTATCCAATTGCTTTGCAATGCACTTTAATTTCTTTTTATTCCTCTTCTTTCTTTAGCAAGTAGCCATCATCGAGTACGAATGTTGCTAGCAGTGTTTCAGAGATTACTAAAGGTTCGGTAAAACTTAATGGTGTTGGAGTTAGTCTCTTTGTGATGTAGTTTAGAGTGGTGATAGCAAGGCAAACCCAAATGCAATTGTCCGAGAGTTTTATTTTACTTAGGAGACAAAGCTATGGCAACTTCCAGCTCACCTGAAGGAAGACTGTCACAAGGGCTTCTAAAACCTAAACCCAATTCTAAATGGGCCAATGTCCTGAATTTAGAGATAAATGGTTTCTTTACCGCTCAGGAAATACTCAGCTGTTCACAGGAGAACTAGCTGATGGAGTGGGAATCCCAGGAGGAAAGGAATGAGAACATTAAATATAGGAAAGGGTACATGACTATCAGGCTGTGCCTTTAGTCCTCTCCCATGGTTGAGCTGTTACTTATCTGATAACTCCAGCAGGCTCTTGGCTCCTTTCTGAAGTGGCTGAGGTAGGGATGATCTAATTCAGCATTTTATATGACCTAATTCAGAAAATATGCAGCTATTCCACTACAGCATACACTGTTCTGCAAAGTTATTTTATTCATGTCTATGTACCTCTAAGGCTTTGGAACACTTGGAAACTTACATTTCTGAAACCTGCTGCTCTCCACATGTCCTCCTCCTTCCCTAACACTTGCTGTAATTCACCTCTCCACCATATGAAAAAGTAACTGATTGGTCAGGGTACACTAACCTCAGATTCCTTGTCGGATTGGCCATTTTTAAAATGTCACAGAAGAATAGCAGGACCCACTTCCTACCATACATTCAATGGCACAACACATTACAAAGAATAAATAGCATGATGAAAGCAATCTCTCCAGGTCTGCTATCCTAGCAACAATTCTTGCCAATTCTTGGAGCACACACTTGGGGCCACTGGATTAATGCAAGTTCCATATTTGAAATCTTTTTTATTCCTTCATTTTTGATGGAGAAAAAGCCTTATGGAATCTTGACATTTCTAACTCACACCATTGCTTCTTTTCATGCCCAGTTAGATTTGTTTCCATTACTCTTCTTCCTAGCCTCTCATTTTTCTATTTTTGATGCTTCCTAAAATAAGGATGACTTCCTGAAGCAGTAGCATGACCAGCAAAGCAATGCTGCTTATAATGCCCCGTCATGTTTGTCCCACGCATTACAAATTTTCTTTCCTTTCTTGCTACACCAAACTAAGATATCTTGGGAAGGTAGACACTCCACCTCACAGGTCTGTATGTGTCCTTTGATTTAAAATTTAGCTTTGGGATTCTTATTTTGAACTTAAGCAGTATTTGCTTGCATACATTTGTCCTGCTCAAATGACAAGTCATACAAATAATCTTTAAGGGAAAATAATGATTTATGTAACAGAAGTTTTTAACCTATTACTTTACCTACAAAAAGAAATTGAGAATTAGAGATATTTTACTTTGTCAGCCTTAAACACACAAAAGTATTTAGTATTGTCTCAATAAGGTACAGATACTTTTTCTGAAGCTGAAACGTTCTCAAAATGCTTTCTAGTTATTTGAAGTTACTAATTATTTCAAAAAAAAAAAAGGAATGCTCTGACAAAACCAGACAAAAATAACCCACACCTTTAAGAGCAAATTCTCTCCTTTTCTTAAAGCCTGTGGAATATATAATTCCCATTCCCACCTCACATACAGCAATGAAGAGACTATTTATATAAAAATATATTGGTATAGATTATAGAAATGTATTAAATGCTAATTTTAAGGTCATACATCATCTTATTTGTACACAAAGCGATCTCAAAAATGTATATTAATATATGAAAACTGAAATACAATTTTAAACAAAACTTTAAGATTGTGTAAGAATTATGTAGGCTATGCTACAGGCGATGGTGTTTTTCTGAAATAGCCCCCATAAAATTTTGTCCCATACTATGCAGAGCTCCCCAGACTTGATTAAAAGAGCTCTTGAAATTGAAGTACATCTCTGCCTTCTCTAGTAGCACGACATGAATAAGAAACAAATGCAAGCTTATAGGTAAGCATATACATGAAATGAGCTCATTTTTTTCCATGAAGAAAGACTGATCTACAACTTGGCCTACAATTCCAGACTAGAACCTTGTGAAGGAGACAGAGAAGGAGGAGGTGAAAAGAGGAAGCTCGCTTTGAGCCTGCTGGTCCCTTCCAATTCTGGCCCGGTAGAGTTCCTTAAGCGCAACTCAAGGAATCTGTTTCACACTGTTCCTTTTTGTCTCAAAGGCAACCAGAGAGGAGAAAAAACACCAACAGTAAGAAGTTAACAGGAAATTACTAAACTCAGAAACACTTTTCTGATTTAAGTTTTGGGAGCCTCTCTAAGTGCAATCATCTGCTTCAAGCTTCAAACTAACTCCTGGGTTTTGATGAAAAGAGCCACTATTTGGAATGAAATATTTACAAATTTCCAACCCATACAGAAGAAGGTTCCAAAAGTAAGCTTTTTCTTTGATTATACAGCAAACCATATACAAACATATATGCCATGTTTTTCAGTTTCTGTTAGCTGAAGACCATTACACACAAGTTATCAGATCAGCAGAACTAAAACCATCATCCCTGGTTAAATATCTCTTTAGGAAGTTAGACTTATGATCAACAACAGTAACCAAACTTGAATTAAATTTAAAATGTGAAAGAAAAAATTAAAATACAAATGAAGTACACTGTACCAGCCAAGCTATGGAACAAAAAGCTTACAGCCAAAAAAAGACAGTAGATTAGAAATAAAGACCTAAAGAGGAGGTAACCTGCTGACTGCCAACAAATGTGTATTTGTTTAATGGATATTATTAACCACTCTGCATTAGCAAGCTCTACAAAGCTGGTCAAACCCCTAAAGAAGTTATGAATGACCAATTATAAACCAACCAAGAGGGAAGTAAGCACTAACTAAAGTTATTACCTGAACAGGCCTATTTTGTAGCGTGAAACACAGCAGACTCCATTTTTAAGGTTTCTAAATGAAGTAAGACAAAATTGCACCTCTGGCAAAGGCACACAAGGTGCCAGACTCTTTTACAGACTTTATGAGATTTAGGCACGTGCATTTATTAAGCCTTTGAAAGCCTCCCTCACAACTTGGTTGACAAACCACTCCGTCACATCTCCAGCCATCGTAAAAACCTTTCTACCTCTGTGTTCCCATCAAGAAATAAATTGAAGATAACAGGTGAAGCTAGTGGGTGTCAGTGATCCTCTAGGAATTCTGAAAATAAATTAATCACATCTTATGTTTTGCTGCTTCCTTGTAACCATGCTACCTGTACTTCAGGAGATCATTGCTTTTAGGCAGCAAAACCATGCCCTCTAAGATGTTTGGTTCACATATAGCAATCAACTTCTAATAATATTCTGAAAAGGAAAAATACAGAAAACACATCTTAGATGAGATCTACCTATTAAATAAGTGTAATAGTTTAATTAATAAAAGGACTGTTTATTTCTCAAAGTCAATTATCAACAGCATAGTACAAGCAGGCAAAAAAAATCCTGTTTTTATCTCCACCTTGAATCAGTCTGCATTTTTGAGCTAGGTTCAATCTTCATGTGCTTGTAATGATTCCTGCTAATACAGCTCATCTGACAGAGAAAAACACCTCTGCAAGTAGTTACTAATCATGGTTCACTACATAACAGAACTAATTTTAGAGTTATTAAAAGCAGTGAATCTACCACTTCACCAGCTGGCATCACTTTGTTTCATTTAGGTGTTTTAATAGCTAGTCATTAGCTAAAACCGTATCTATTACATTAACCCAAAACGGTATTAAGACTCATCACTCATTCTTCTCTGTTAGCTACTAGGCTTACTACTGTCTTTAGTTCTTCTACTTGCATCACCATTTGCTTTTCATATTAATAGTAGTTTGGTTTAGCATTCTTCTGAAGGTCTGTTTTTTGCTAAGATAGTGCTGAGGTAGATATCTGGTATTTTGAGGATGCAATTTACAATCAGGGACAAGGAATCATGCAAGGGGACAAAGCAAGTAAGCCTGAAGAAAACAGAGCTGACCAAAAAAGGGGAATGCTGTTGGTGGGTTAGTAATATAAAGTGACAGAAGGCTAAGTAACAACTAACCAGTTCTGGTGACAAGTAACCAGAACAAAACAGACAAGACAAATTTCAGGGTCCAAAGTGGTACAAATGGACAGTATACTGTGAACTCTGATGCTGGAATTCAGACAGTGTCACTGTGTTCTGCTCTCAAACACAAAGCACATGATAAGATATCAAGCAGGAGATGCACATATGTGACAGAGCAGGGATAGTTTTTTAAACTAAACATAGCACATCAAACAATATTTAGACACCAAATAGAATCACAAAGGAAAAACAGCAATGCTAAAATGTAAGGGTGAAAAGGAAACTTTAATAATGTTCTATGCGCATAATAAGAAAGAGTGTCAAGTATGGCACTTCCATATCCTGCCTCACACAGATTCCTCAGGATTTTTAAGAAATGAACAGTAAACATACACCCACATTCAAACATGAGAATGTATTAATCACTTAGAAAGGTGGAGACTTAAAGAAATAGGTGCTAAAGTCTCAAACTTAATGCAGTGCGTGAAAAAATAACTATTGCGCACAGGTTTTGCTTTCTTTGCTTTATAACATTGGATGATTCCATCCTGGTTACAACAAGCAAATCCAACCACCATTTGTGTTAAACCAAGGAAACAGCAGGTCACTGAATTTCCAAGTTGAAATCCACAGGAGAGTTAAGAGGAGTCACAGCAGCCAAGATTCTGGTACCTTTTGTCATGCTGTTTAGTCCTATGAAAAAACAATTTAAAAACAAGCAAACAAACAAGACACAGGCAAGAAAACTTTCAAGTATTATAGAGGTTATAGAGGTGGACCAATGTGCACATGCAGCCCATTCTTGGCCTAGTATAAACATTTTCAAGTCAGATGATGTTTCATATATATGCTTCACTAAGGAGGAGTTTCCTTTACACAGATAAGACTGTAGCACGCACAGGTATGTATGTGTGTATATGCACAATGGAATGTGTCTCGACCATGGAAATCCCATCAGACTATAAAGGTTTATGAATTAAATCCAGAGGCCCCATAGAATGCCATCAATGATGAGCCATTTTATAGATGGGGAAATAACAACAAGACTTTAAAAAAACTGGAATCCGTACCCAGAGACACACTAATGTAAAACAGACCACTTCTTCAATAGCACACTTGATAGAAGCACTCTGAAACATTCTCTTGATAGAACCATTCTCCACAAACTATGCTTAAGGATCTGCACTGCTGTTTAGAAAATCAAATCAGCTCTAGATATAGCAGCAACTGCCAGCATGCCATTATGCAGCTATTACAGTTTAAAAAAAATTAAAAAAAAAAAAACACTATACCAGAAGTACTGGTATTGCCATACTTTGCCCTCCCAACCTGCCTAATCTCATAAAACTGTAAACTATGAGCAAAAGATGACAGTTTTACTTCTGTGGATACACTCAGGTTATCCAGACCCAGCTTTCTGCCAACATATTTCAGTAACTATTGTGTAAATTCAAGTATTGTCCCATCACTCTGATCTGTTTTAGAAATACAAAATTACTAAACCAGGACTCACTACCACTTTCTTTAGGGTTGTCAAGTTACATAAGGAGGAATAGAGACACTTGATGTAACTAAATACTAGCTCAAATAAATGGCAAGCTTCTTTGTTTAAACAGGTCAAATCCCATGGTCAGCATTCAGAAAAATTCAGAGTGAAGTTAACGGGATTCCTCCCTAGACAATTATAGCAAATTGGCCCCTGTGATAACAAAAGTAAATTAATTATGTAATTTCAAAGACTTGAAGCAGATTAGAACAACCGGGATACATTTTTCTATTTCCATCTTACTATACGGATGATCAGATTATATTTAGAGGATGACTGTTTCTTCAAGGCTTTTTCTGTTACAGCAAAACATGACAACATTCACCCCTGTTTCAGTCACTAGTCACGCTACTTTATTCTACATTATTTACTGGATCGCAATGATCATATCCTTCTTTTGACCCCAAACCTTGAAAAAATACCACAGACTGTTAAAATACTTACAGTAAAAGCATCCATCTAACCTTTCTACTCGAGCAAAACAGTATGCTCTATCAGGAATGAAAAACTGGTTTCACTGAGGCTCACTTGACATAGGAATGAACCCACTGAGTATGGAAGGTAAAGACAAAGGGTGTTAAAATAGGAGTGAAATGTTGCAAGGAGCGTTTCCCCTTAATGAATTACGGGGAGATTTGTAGCAGGCCAGCCAGGGTAAGTCTTTCAGCATGTGTATCCAGAAGTGTCATGGACTTGCTGCACTATATCGTTGCTGCCCTTTCCATGAACTGGGCAGTTTCCTTTCACCAGTTTATTTTCACTTCTATTCTGGCAGCTGTCTACAGCAGTAGGCATTTATCTTAAATAATTTGCTACTTGTTGAAGAATTCATTGGCGGGGGGTGGGTGGGGGGAAGAGGGAAATAGCCATTCTTGGTGCACCATGTCATAACTGATTAAAAAGAAAATTCAATAAAGATAAAACAGATTTCCCACAGTTTTTTCCCCCCACTTCAGAGCAGATCTTATGCATATAGGTATCCTTCCCATCCCCCAAACAAAACACCACCAGTACTTGCTGAATTTAACTTTCCAGTTATTGTAAGTAGCAAAATTTGTGGAAGCTGTTTGCTTTTACTTAAATCCTCTAAAGGATTTTCCTTACAGAAAAAAGCTCAGTGATGACTGTAGTAAAAAATCTACTAATAAAAAAACTAAGGGTTAAGGCTTTTCCTTTTTTTTTCCCCACACTACTAAACTTTTGCAGTAATGAGGTAGAGCCTTTGATGCAAACTACCTGTTCCTATGTGTAGCAACCAACCTCAAGAGCAGTGTTTCTGGAACAAAAAGACAGGACAGTGGAAATTCAAAAGGTAAGAGCAGCATTTAAAGGGGATTTTTGTCGAAATGTACTTTACATTACCTTAATTTCTGTGTCATGAGCAAAATGATCATTTGCCCAGTTTGTAGAGTACTGTGGAAGAAAGAAGAAATGTCAATGTCAAACCCCAATATAAAGGGCTGTTCCAAGCAGGAAAAAAAAAATGAGAAGAAAGAAAAAAGTGAACATTTCCATTCTCCTTACTGGCTACAGTTAGGGGGGGGCTGGCAAAGTACATTGCTAAGTAGACCTCACAAAGTGTTTGGTAATTTTTATTAAATAGGAGTGAAAGCAAAATGGGAAAGAGTGAAAGTAAAACTACATTCTTGTGTTGCACATATGAAACCCAAGGGAGCAACTGGTATTCCAAGCACTGGTTGTTACAAATGATTTGATGAAAGACCAGTAGCTGTTAAACTTTAATGCTTTTCTAGGCTTTATACAAATTCTATGAAGTCAGAAGTTCACTGCAGCAGGTGAAAAACCAGGCAAGCCTCCCTAGCCCTCAATTTCTCTCATTTGAATGCAACAGTTTACACTGCAAGTTTGCATACTATAGCCCCACAATAAAGTAAGCAGAACTGTAATTTGCTATTTAGAGTAGTTCATCTTTCCAGACTGAGCTAGCACTAAAACTAACCATTTCGCAGTTGCAGAGCAAAAAAGAAAAAAAAAGAATCCATTGCTTACATAACACATTCATTATATTTACAAAATGCATACTGCTCCTGTTCCACTATCTCAGAAAAGTTTCAAAAGCAGAAAAACAACAGACAATGATGGAAAACAAAATACTTCCTTTTCACCTTAAAGTCTGAGTAATAACTAACTGCCATTCTCCAAATGGAGGTTAACAGCGTTGAACCAGATGTTCTCCATTTCACAAGTGTCTATGTCTCAAAAATACCCAAGACAGATATCCTTTGGAAAATCCCACCTCCAGAGTTCAAATTCAAGCTTAAACAAAACAAAACCAACCTGAAGCAATGCCCTCTTCCCCCCTTGCAACCTCCAGAGCATGCAACACTTCCTTATGCTGTGTTTATCAGTATAAACTGATAAACAAAATGAGTTTAAAAAACTATGTGTGCACATGATTATGTGAAGTCTGTTAGAGAGGAGTTATAATCAGAACCTCAACTGTAATGCTCTGATTCACCTAACATTTCAGCAAAAGATTAACTTCAGCTATGTGAGTCGGTCTCCTTGAAGTTGTCCAATACTGAACCAACAACTTTGACTCCAGTTAAAATCAAAACCAGACTGATTTTCTCCAGTTCTAGTCTGTTAGGAGTTGGTTGAAATTTTCATGAGAATATGAATTTCCATGAGGATTGAATTTCAAAGCACAGACAACTTACAAGAATTGCTAACGTTGAAATATTTCTCTTGGAATCTTATGGCATGTGAATGCCATTTCATCTGTGCCCAACTTTTCAATGCAACTTTAAATTACAGTGGACCTAAACCTATTCACTTGATATTTTTAGGGAAGCACCAGTGAGAGTGTCATCTGCATTTCCCACTGTACAGAGGCTTACGAGACTATTCAAATGTCAAATTCAAATTCAAATTTAAATTTAAACCTAGCAAGCTGGTTAATTTGCTTGTGTGGTGGAAGGGTCGCAGATCTGCTACAGCTGTGTTTACCTAAGAGAGAGAATCTAAAGGGAAACGAACATCAGTACTGTTATAAATTCTGAAGATCATCAAAAACATTTGACATAGGAATCAGTCATCTCTGGTAATCTGTTCAGCTGATCAAAAGCAGTGTGACATCATCACACTTACATACTTTCAAAACTAGATGAGCTTCTGTATTTTAAGTATCCAGCAAAGGACTACATAATGTAACATCAGGAGTGCTGTTATCATTGGTTTACAGTAATACAGATATACAAGTCAAAGCCCTGATGAGAGATTTATCAGCATTCTAGGATTAAAAGTTAATTTAGCCCTAATCACATATGAGGTGACAAAGGAGGAGGCATCAGCCAGGGGCCTGTATGCTATTAAAAAGAGAATAGGAAATACAAAGTCGGAGCACAGGTACCTCACAAAATTAGTGCAGTCTGTTAGTCAAGTTCTGCTTTCTTCAGAACTGAGCCTGATGGCTGTACTGATAATGTAACAGAGGCTCTTGCCAAACGAACATGCCATTGTCAGCTTCATTCTATTCACAGCTGATTCAGCAAAAGCTAAGTTTATCCAATATCTTGCATTATAAAAGTCTGTTTTCCACTGGCTATAATTTTGCAACTCTCCAACCAATTAATCTGAACATTCCCATTCCTCTTATGTGCCCTGGGATAGTCCTCTGGAGACCTTCAGTGCAACTGTACCACTGCTCCCCCAAATGAGAATAAGAATAACTTTGCCCCATCAGTACATTCAGATAATACCTAGCACTGTAACACTTAAGAACAAGGACTTAAGACTTGGCAGGGGAGACCATTATTTCCCACTTGTATAAGATCAGTTTGAAGACTAGGATGAGGAGCCAGTGGAAGGAGAAAGAAAAAAGTTTTGCTCAGACCTCAGCAAGAGTTCAAGTCTGCAGACTAATTACTTCTTCACTGAGTAGACAACAAGCTACAGGTGCTGTTAGTCCAAAACTTGTGACAGAAGTCTCTGTGGGATCAACTCCATGAAACTGCATCTTGTGGAAACACATTGATGTTCACAAACAAGTAATTTTTGTATTCAGTTTTCTTTAAAAAACAACCAGCAAACAATAGAAAAAGTCCTCTAAAGCATAAGCAACATAATTTATTTTCCCTGATAAATCAGCTCTAAACACCTCAGACTGGAGTCCCAAACTTAGCAGAAACTCTTGCACCAACTTCCCTGCACTTTTATCATACTTTATAAAATGGGGGAACGCCCCCATCACCCTGTGGAGCTGCTGTGAAAACAAAAACTAAGATCTCTGAAGCCTAAGCATTCCAGAAGGCACCCTTGAGAAAACTCAGTATATATCACTGATAAAGAGGAAGGTTTGAACATCAAATTATAAACAGCAGTATGCTCAAATTAAATAGAAGAGGCACCCAACTGCAATTGCATTGCAGCTACAAAAGGAGTCAGTCTCTCCAAAACACATGTTAAATCATGGCCACAGTTAGGCCAAACATTTCTAGATTTCTTCCCCTTCATGTTTTGCTTCCTGTATTAGTTGCTGATAACAAACATTTTGCCACTACTTAGCTGGGCAGAGAAAGAGACAAAGCCAAAACCCAGAAAGCTGTTACATGGTTTATTTACTTAAAAAAACATGTTTTCATTGTAATCTGAACAAGGGTCAATAATTACATTCTGGGAATTAAAGATTCAAACTCAGTGTTCTTAATTTGTATTTTTCCATAGAGCCAAGCCTTTCAGAGATGCTGCATGGTCTAGTGATGGTCAGAGAAGACTGGGAACCTTTAGGATACTGGGTCCTAGTCCAAATTCACAGCACTGACTCATAGTCTGGGACAAGTCACTTGACCTCCTATGCCTCAACCAGTCCAGCTGGAAAAAACAGAAAGAAAAGCAGCAACGCTGAATGAGAAACAGTTATTATGACTAAGATCAGCTCCTGGATAAATCAAACATCAAATAAAATGTGTTTTCCATATGGAAGCTGCTTTCCTAAAGTGGAATAAAATGTAAATGCCTGTCAATTATTATGATCTGAGAGGCAAATAGTGAGAAAAGCACCTCTGTGACAGACCAACAAGAAAGACTCGCTAGGAATGAAGGACAGTTTTTGAGGTGCAGAGAAATGGGAGACGGAAGGTAGTCAGGCATCTGGCAGAAACAAAGGTGAAACCATGATTTGAGGAGGTCAGAGACAACAATGTGTCTGAGTCAGAAAAGGTCACTTATTCAATATTCCAGCTGTAAGATTAAAGAATGCAGAAGAAAGATTTTTCAGAGCAGAGATCACAGATGCAAGAACATCTGAAAGGTAGACTGTTATTTGAAAGTGCCACTGACAGATATGATGAATGCATCCTCTCAGTCCAAACAATTTCTCATCAACTCTTGATTTTACCTTTTCCTTCTCTCTTGCACTTCTCTAAGCAGTCATCAAAAAGTTCATGGATCTCTTTCTGCTACTCTGCTGCCATACAGACATCATTATGGAAGCCTAAGATAGAAAGTTCTATGCTTTCTTTCCATATAGAAGATGAGTCTTGAGCCCAGCTACTTGATCTGTCCTGGATCACATGCTAGCCCAGCAGCATTCAGGCAAGATTGATCCAAGCACATCTGTGTGAGAAGCTAACCAGCTCCCAAAGCAAAGGTAGAATAAAGATGAAATCTCCTCTGTTCTGCCTCTCTTGAGCTGTGCTTTCTGCATGCTTTTGTGACAAAAAAACATTCCATTAAAATACTGTGTTTTTGAAAAAAAACGTATTTCCTATACTAACCAAAGTAGCAGTGTCATTCCTTTTTGGTATTTACATGAGGCTCATACAAAGGTGAATAGATGACACTGCTAGTAAAACAGATGAGTGTTAAAGAATACCTTCTAGAAGCACACAGAATCTAAACCCCAAAAGAAACAAGTACAGCATCATTTGAACTCGGAATAGGTATTGATCTCCAGCGTGTCCACAAACTTTCAGATTCACCACCTGAGACCTCATGATTTTAGAGAAAACAAAAACTACGAGGAGTCAGATGTCCTTGAAGTAAAATGTAGGCTGAACAGTCAGTCAGTGACAGCAGGGAATTGTGAACCAAGTGAAAGAGCTACAGTCTGAGTGGCAGCCATCCACAGATTGCACAGTGAACTGTTTAAAGAAAGAAATGGATTTCTTTGGACTGACTTTACAGAGCCAAAACAAATTATGAAACTGTTGTACAAACAGCACTATCCAGTTCAAGTTGCAAACATGCCATCAGGAAGTGCATTAATATAACTGACCAAAGAAGCAGCTCCTGTGGAGATTGGTAAAGCTTGTTCAAAACATTAAAAAGCAAACACATACAGAACTTGAGTTTAAAGAACTGGCCACATCAGAAACCTGCAGCAGTGGATACCCTGACAACCTACCAGCATTACCATTACAGTGAATTAGTTAATCCTCTGCAGTTTTTACTGGGGTGGGATTACCTCCTAGGGCACAGGACAAGCCAGCAGCAGTTACGGCATACCATGTGGAGACATAAAAAACAGCGAGGAGTGCCACTTTATCGTGTGGCCTCAGGCAAGTCCACAGGGTACAGAAATGCACTCTGGCAGCTTCCTACAATAATACAACGTCTAAAATACTGTGGCAAAAACTATCTATAGTACTGAGTCTTTTATGGGCTGTGAAAATGGTACTGACAGTTCCTCACTTTCATATAGCCAGGAGAAAACTGAGGTACAAAACCCCGCTTTTAACAGTTACAGTAAAAGCAATTTAAAGAACAGGGGAAGAGAGGGCAGCAGCTGAGCAACTGGCTGAAGGCTAAAGGAGGCAGCGCTGAAGGCCTAGGCAACCTACAGTCTTGCAGTCAGCAAGCAATTCAAATAATTAGACGTGCTAACCACAACTTGGCCAGGTACCTGATCTGATGAGGAGGAGGATACGAAGCACAGAATGATGTTAATTTATGGTTAGCCCTGCTGTCAATGACTCTTCTGACAGAAAATGGGAATTGTTCTGTAAGCTCAAAGCAAAGCTCTCTTTTGACAGTATCCTTACCAGGATGTCAAAGAAAACACTTCATAATCCCAATGCAGACAAAACCCAAGACAAACTTCTTGTTGGAATTATTGTAACTGAATTACAACTCTTTCTATTGTTTTCATCATCTGTTTCTTTGCCATTCACAAGTAGGCTGCTATGTATTTAAACGCTCCTATTAAGGCCGTTAAAGACACAAACACTTAGGCGAGTCACTAGAAGCAACATCTCACTGCTCCTGTGGACCAATGGCAAACCTGAAACTATTGCAGCTACCATCTTTTTGCCCAAACTACTGCAAGGCTTGACCACATTGACTTAGCATTGCGACTGCAATTTACCACTTCTCTGTTCCCTTCTGGGAACACAGCAATAGTCCTAAATTATTCCCAGACTTCTGACCAGCCAGAGGATCAGGTTCTTACACTTTTTGATGTGCTTTCTGTTAACAAAGTAAACACGTGCACTAGTGCATGAGCCCTTTCTCTGTGGTCTCAGTGCCAATCTCAGCTTTCCTGTTGTTCAGCCCTTATTTTAAGTGACTTCAGCTTAAACTCCATGTCAGCCCCAAGAAGGCTGATGATTCTAGTAAATAACCAAAGTAATTACACATTTTTGAAGTAAAAACGTAACACTGTATTTACTCTTAAAGGATACGATTTGAAAAAGTTCAAAGCCTCTACTGCATTGTATGGATAAGATCATGAACCACTGAATTAGTAATGGTTCAACCACATTGGAAAAAATGTACAAGTTTTCCACCATTGTCATCCAAAAATATTTTAAATGTTTTTATGTCAAGTCTAAACAGAATGTTTCTGAAATCACATTAATGATTTTTCAATCTTACTTACCTTGCAAGCAGAGCCAAAAGGCCAAAATACCACTAAAAATTCTCTTTCCCAAATATGTGCAAATGGACCAGTAAGAGGTTAATACCAGAAATCAACTTTTTTTCTCAGGTTTTCCAGTCAACATTTGAATTCTCAAGAAGCTTGGGCAAAACTCACAACATTTTAGATGATTAAAGGAAGGAAAATCAGAATTTCAGCATTCTTGAAGAAGGCAATGTGCTTTCTTTCTATGCTGACACACTGTCTGCACATCAACATAAGTGGCATAAATAAAATTATTTTTTCAATTATAATAAATAACAAATGTAGCAAATTTGTCCTGTTTGTTAAATAATTTGTTATAACAAACAACAAATTATAATAAATAATCAGAACAGCCTAGTAATTCAAGCTTTCATAAGCAATGCAATACCTATGCCTGTCTTTCGCCCATGCTAGAGTTATTTCCATTCACTAAATTCACTCCAATTAACAGCAGTCTGAATGGAAAATTTGACTGTATTTATTACCAATATTATTCTATTTTTGTCAAAACAATATGAGACATTAATACAGTCTAATTTATGAATTGGTACTAGATGACTTCGACCTTTTTTACATAGCTTCTGTAATGAATCTCACTGTCTATCATTTTTTGCTATTTGTACCTACACAGAACCGAGATTACCTATTGGAAGAAATGACTAACAAAAAAGTGAGTTGCACTTGGGTTTCTATTAGTATTTCGATTTTCTCTAAAAGACATTAAATGCACTGTATATCAATTACTATACATTTAGGACAACTGATGATAAAACCAAGAGACCTATTTAGAAGTTTTCACCTGTTAGGACCTGCCACCATGAATTAGACCCCAAACATCTATTTATGCAAGAGATATCTATAAGAAGAGAAAAACTGCTTTTCTATT
This sequence comes from Ibidorhyncha struthersii, assembly GCA_013398815.1. Lineage (NCBI taxonomy): Eukaryota > Metazoa > Chordata > Aves > Charadriiformes > Charadriidae > Ibidorhyncha > Ibidorhyncha struthersii. The sequence continues at coordinate 205,026 of VZSZ01002500.1, read as the reverse complement.
GTCTCACTAAAGTTGAACAAAACAAATAATAAAATGAAAAGTACTATATTGCATGAACATTATTAGTGCTGCAACCTGGTTTCAGTAGAATATTCTTCAGTAAAGCTTATTTCCAAATGGAAGAAAGAAATTATGTCTACAACCACTGGCCATGTTCAGAATAGCAGAAAAATAACCTATCCTTCCTAGCTCTTCATCTGCTATACCAGCCTCAACAACTGGAAGCAACGAAGGGCCACCTCAGCATTAGTTAACTCTATCTCCAGTCAGAAATTTACACAGGACTCTGGTCTAAACTGTACCTTGCAAAAACAAACAACCAAACCAAACAACAACAACAACCACCCCTGAAATTCTCTTCAGCTCACAGGTTATACAGCACTTCAGGAAGATTGTACATATGTTGTACCGCTGCATGGATTCACACAGAGCTCTCACAGAAGGGACAGAATACTCATTTGGCTTAAAGCCATCTCTGTGCTTTCTCTGATGCTAGGCTGCATCACAGTGTCTATAGTCACTTGCTGATGACGTTACAGAAGGCTGCCCAGAGTCTAAGCGATGATGCAGCCTATGGCTTTCATCTCCAGTGACTCACCTACCACCAACCCATCTCCAAAAGTGCTGGAAGAGAGGGCAGGAGAGGTCTCAGAAGACAGCCTTCCTCACCTAGACCTAAAATCCTGAAAGCTTGTTGTACTGCTCTGTGATTTTTACCCACCATAAAGGGACTAAAAAAAGACTTACATGCATATGTATAAATTAGGTTATAACCAAACCTTCAGAGAAGATCTGTAGCTCATGATGCAGATCACTGATGTAGTATATAATGCTTTATGCCAGCACTAGTAGGAAGCTGTTGCCCGTGAAATGCACTGCTTGTATTCTGAAAATTATACTTTTGCTTGCCTGGCTTCTTCCCGCAACAGCCTGAAAGCAGGAAGAAAGTTCATGCTTGCTGCAGCAGAGCTGCCCCATGAGTTAAGTATCACCAACTCCTAGAATAGGTGCACTTGGTTAAGATAGTGCAGAACTGCTCAAGATAAGGAACAATTGCAACTATCAGACAGGACATGCAATGCACTCTTTCTGACAATGTGTATTTTTTCCATTTAGCAGATGCAAACCTTCAGAAAGAGGGAGGAGATAGCGTAGTGATCCTAATAACAATCACAACTCACATCACAAGCTCGATCACAATCTCAACTACAACTATGGGCTTAGCAGCACAGATCTTGAATTGTTGCAGATGTCCACCAAATTTGACGTTTCCTCATTCTCCTCTCTTTGTTGTTCACAAAGAACACAATTGCTAATTTCTTCCCTATGTTTGTATCTGTTCTTTGCTGAGTAATGCAAGAATAGCAATGAATTATGTCAAATAATTAAATTACTCCTGCAAAGAGCACATGCCTCATACAGAGACCAAATACAGCAACTTTAACAAAAACAACATAATTATTTTGTTTCCCTTAAAGGAGAAGTTCCAAGAGTGTTTTAATTATATAAGCCCCCAAAACAAGGTCCCAGCTCCTACACACCATAAAGTTCAAACATTCAAATATTCAATTACTTTTTCTAATGTAAGAATCAGAAAATACATGTGGTACTAAAAAATATATTACAGATAATGTCATGTTGGGTTTGTTGGTGTTTTTTTTGTTTGTTTGGGTTTTTTTTTTTTAAACAGATGTAGCAATTCTGGGGCGCCCTCAATTACAATTTATGAACAGTCAGGGACAACAGCCTTAAACCAGTTGTTTCTGATTCCAAATTTAAGTCTGAAAAAGAAACGCTGCTTCTTCCCAATAGATCGAGTCTCCAGACCTACTAAAGGAAGGAGAGACTAGGCATAAGGAATTCCTTTTCATGGAAAAGAAGCTGAATTTATTACAGGCTCTTCAGTTTCTGGTAAGTTTCCACATTAAAAAAAATAGTTTTGCACAAACTGGTTTTGCCCACACATTTTTGTTATCTAATAAGTAGGTGAAAATTGCATTGACTGATTTTTCATTCTTAACAGCCTTATACTTCACATGCGCTTGTAAAACCTGCTCAACTCAAGACTGTATCATGAGATTACATAGATTCAAACTTTAAACAAATACATAAAGCCATGACCCATTTGTTTTGATATTCTGCAATGTTCCAGACGGGGAGAAAAGCCATCACTGAAACCATGAGGCATACAAGACTTCACAACTTATTAAGAAGATTAGCTGGGTTTAGTTTGTGCAGTAATGATTAGTCACTGAATATGTGTTGGTTTGAAAGCCTAAAAGGTCAGGGATCAAGGAATTATTTGGCTTAATTGTGTTTAGTTTTTTTCCATCTTTTAAATAGTTAAAAGTTTCTTTAAGTCAAGCAGAACTTTGCAAATGCAGAACTCCAAGTATATTCCACACAGAACAACAAACGCACCTTAAATATCGCATGTTTTTTCACTTTCAGATTATATTTGTAGAACTGCCTGCTGTGAAATGACAAAGTTCATGGTTCATCTGAACTTTTGAACTCAAGTGAGTATTTGACACAGCAAAACAATCTAAATGAACCTAACACAAAGTTTTCATAGTTTAAACCTAGCTTTCAGGCCTTTGTCTGGGGCAATTGGGTAGGAAAGTTCTTTATTGATGTTGTAAAAACTACCAGTTTAATAACAGGCAGAGAGAGTGGAGAGATCAGTGGAAAGAGCACCTTAGCATTTCTGAAATAGTGCTGGTTTGGTAGTTCATTGAACTTTACCTGACCCCATTACGAAGGCTTCCCCAGGACAAGTTGTAGCTGCATTTGTGACAAGACTGAAGCTTCCTATCTTATTTCAAATAGGCTCCAGGGCTGGGAGTTCACAGATAAAGTTAGTTTAAAAAAAAAAAAAATACTCTGCACACATGAATTCACTTGGCTCCCTGCACTGCTATTTCATTTTTATGTTCAGGCTGGATTCTCTTTATTATGGAGAAGTTGAAATCTTTTTTCTCCAAAAGGAAAAAGTTTGTCACCTGCATTCCTGACATATACCAGAAAGAGTCCTTAAAAAAAAAATAATGGGAAAACACAGGGCATTTAAGATTCTTATGCTGATGCTCCTCACAGACCCTAAATCTTGGCCTGCTTGCACGACTGCTATGATCCCTTCTTAGTGTTACTAAAAATTCTACAGCAGTCTCAATTCATGCTTTATCAATTTTAGACCTATCAACCAACAAAACTTGGAAAATATTTCAAGGCTTTTAAAATTACTTTCAAGATCCTGCAAGACGTTCTGTACTTCAAGTTCACAATCAGTTTCTTAACTCGCTAGCATGTATGACAAAGATTTCTGACCACATTAGAAATGCTCACTGCATACTACACAAGGTTCAAATGAGCCTTACAATATCAACAGGTGAGTGATAAAACCCTACAAATGTTCAGTCCTCAATGAATCCCCTGTAAAATTAATCATACTGCACAAGAACCTGTATTTCACCAGCCCGTAAGACTGGAGTCACCCCCTACTTCCTTCCATCCAATAGGAGTGAAAGAGAGCAACCCAGCGATTACTTGCAGAGTGCAGCTGTAGTAATCACTAACAATACTATAGTTAATGTCGCCTCTCTGATGCAGCTAAAGTTATATGTATGTTTTTATACAGCTGAACTAAGACAGGAAGGCAGACTCGAGAATCGGAAAATTCCTAAAGCAACTTAAAACATTTGGTATTACTAACTTTCTATTCCAACTAAATCTTCTAAGTTTACCATTTAACACCAAAGCCTACTTATATAGCTCCATTTCTAATCCTTCCACTTCGTTTGCTGGCAAGATGTCTGCTCTTTTTTCTATTCACCCGAGAGGACAGCATTCTGTAGGAATCAGAAAAGGAAATACCTAACTTGCGGCATTTAAAAAAAAAATAAAAAATAAAAAGAGCACGAGGA
>VZSZ01002500.1:164763-191762 GCA_013398815.1 Ibidorhyncha struthersii | reverse complement strand
TTCCTCTCGTCCTATCCCTTGTCACTAGGGAGAAGAGGTCAGTCCCCGTCTCTCTACAACCTCCTTTCAGGTACTTGTAGAGAGTGATAAGGTCTCCCCTCAGCCTCCTCTTCTCCAGGCTAAACAGCCCCAGTTCCCTGAGCCATCCCTCATAAGACTTGTCCCCCAGACCCCTCACCAGCTTCGTTGCCCTTCTCTGGACATGCTCCAGCACCTCAATGTCTTTCCTGTAGCGAGGGGGCCAGAACTGAACACAGTAGTCGAGGTGGGGTCTCATCAGTGCCAAGTACAGGCAGATGATCGATCACTTCCCGAGTCCTGCTCACCACACTATTCCTGATACAGGCCAGGATGCCGTTAGCCTTCTTGGCCACCTGGGCACACTGCTGGCTCATATTCAGACAGCTGTCCACCAACACACCCAGGTCCTTCTCTGCCGGGCAGCTATTGAGCCACTCCGCCCCAAGCCTGTAGTGCTGCATGGGGTTGTTGTGACCCAAGTGCAGCACCCGGCACTTGGCCTTGTTGAACCTCATACCGTTGGCCTCAGCCCATTGGTCCAGCCTGTCCAGATCCCTCTGTAGAGCCATCCTACCCTCAAGCAGATCAACACGCCCACCTAGCTTAGTGTCATCTGCGAACTTACTGAGGGTACACTTGATCCCCTCGTCCAGGTCACTGGTAAAGATGTCCCTGTTCGTTGCAGGGGATATTGGACTAGATGACCTTTAAAGGTCCCTTCCAACACAAAGACTTATATGATTCTATGATAGTGACCACACACAGAACAGACCAATTTTAAAATACATCTCAGATGCTGCTGTTCAGGAAACTTGTTAGCAGTTTGGGAGTGAAAATTGCAAAAGAAGATTGAGCTCTGTATAGTCATGGCACAGAAGCGCAGCCATGCTTACCGAATTAGTACATCTTCTCCACGTACAGGTGGCAAACTTGAAGGAGCTGCAAACCTGTAAAAATATTTAACTTTAGACAGTTACCAAAGAATCATTCAAACCCTGGAAAAATGCCATCCTTTGTGCCAGATTGACATGAATAAAAGAGTTAACAGAATTGGCGAACTGTGGGTAAAATCTTTTCAAGAATAAGGAATAACTCAAGAGGACAAATACAAGGAAACATGGCACCAGTTCTTAGATCTTTTTAAATAAAAGTTAAAGACCCAAGGAAGAAGGAAAAGCAAATACCACTCAGAGATTTACTGTTGGGAGCTCACAGAATATATGGTAGAAATACACAATCATTAAAGTTAATGAAGAGTAGAAGAAAAGGCCAATGTGAGACAGATAATCTTTCACATGTATAAAACCACAAAGAACTAGAACATATTGTCAAGCTGATGCTACTCTGCACACTGTTTAAAGGAAAACTCCAGAACTGTTTTATTCAATATCAGCAAAATTAGAATTGGGGGGGGGGGGAAGAGAGAGAGAAAACATTATTTCTAACATTATTCTAAACAACATGAGGACTGGCAAAAATAAAAAATAACTAATATTTGTGAGAAAAGCCAAAAATGGAACTGCAAAAAGAAATTCTCTGTCCCTCTCCCACTTCCTCATTTAGGCCAAAATAAATTGGAGACATAGAGATTTCTGTAAGAAAATAGAGATAAGAAACACCTTTCCTGTGCAGAAGCAATACCAGGAGAAGAAATATAGCCAATCCTGATTGCTACCACGTGTTCGGATGCACGTGCCTTTGGGAAAGTTGACTGCTGATCCCTGGTTGTATCTTAACATAACTCGACTGTTGAATAGCAGCTACTGAGCGAGTAGACTCAAAAGTTTAGAGGCAAATACTGCTAAACTTTGAGAAATTCCAGATAAGGAGTAGGTTTCCTGCTCCAGCACACCTAGACTGACTTGAACGAACTGTTAAGAGTACTTTCGGCTTACATGGGATAATGAAGCTCTAAAGAAATGATATGAGACTGACCAGCTCAAACTTTTATTGTGAGGGGCAGGGAGCATGAGTTGTTTCTGGTTTCTTCCCCTTCTCTTTCTTTAGGGTTTAATGATTAGCAGGAATCTTTCCACTTTTTATTTATGAACAAAATATTTATGAAATGAATGAGAAGCAGATTTTTCTGCTACGCTGCTCACAAGGTGCATTCAACACACAGCTGCCTGTCTGTAGTCTTTAATAAGCATTATGTCACTAACATGGCTAAAATGAAGAAAGAATATAACAACTAAAGCTGAACCTTTATCTGCTTAGATTTGGCAGGCTTCAAAGTATATAACATACCCTTTTTTTTCTATTTCACCCTCCCAAAGCCATGTACTGGAATACGTAAAAAATAAATTGGAAGAAATTTTGACAGCAGGCAGATGTTATCTTCAGTTTTGTGAAGTGATTGGATCTATGAGCTTGGAATAGTATCTATGTTTTAGGAAGACAGTCTCTCCCTTCCTGTGTAGTCAGTCTACAATTCGGATTTGAATTAGATTTTTGATGTGATACAGCTGATGAGGGCTACTACCTTCTTTTGTTGCCCACCCTTTAAAGAGATGTACAGTAGCAAAGAAAACATTTTTAACTACATAACCATGCGAAGACAAGGTTTCAAAACAGCAATCTGTAAAATATAGCTAGAATATAATTACTTCTAGCATTTATTCCTTATTATAGATCTCATTACAGATCACTCTGTAAACTGAAGAATATTTCTTGTAAGCCTGAACTATACCTATAACATTTTATTTTTAATAAAATATTTTAATATTTCAGTTTTCTTCTGCCTAAACAGCACATTTTTATCAGAAACAAATACTTTGCTGATGTAATCACAATATTTATCTATCTAGTTAACATCACTGGCATTTTATTACTGAACAAAGCACAAAAATGTAAAAGAAAGATTTTTTCCACTTAAATGCAAAAGCCCAAGTGGAAATATGCTTTCTGTTGTTTTAAAGAAGGAGCTGCAGCATTACAAAAGGAACACAAGTGTGTGAACTTTTTTCTCCCCTTGTCTTGCAGCTGATCTACTTAGATGGGTCATTTTGACATCCCTATGAAAGCTATGAAACTCCTGCATCAAGGAAATTGCCTATGATTAAGGGATAATGTGAAAGGATGTTTAATCTTTTTTTCTAGCCCACCTAACACATGTTAATGACCATCAAGGGTTTTTTACCCTTTCTTGCTAAATGAAAGACAAGACTTTCTATTGTCTTCTAAAAAAATGACCTTATCCATTGTTCCTTATGCATTTGACTTGAAACACAAATGTGTACACAAACACTAGAACAAAATATGTAGTCTGCTTGTGCTACATGAATTAACTAATTAGTCAGAAATTATTTAGCTAGCAATGATTTGTATTTTATTGAAAGAACAAGATATGTGCAAAATCAAATTATGTACCTACTAAAAATATGAAAAATATACACAGAGGCAAAAACTGTTACAGCTCTATACCTGTTGTAAGAAATCATTTGGCATTTAGTTATTTTTTCATTTCTGATTTTGACTACAAAATATTAATACAAAATTAATGGAATGCACTAGTTTACTGAGTGGGCTACAAAAAAAAGGTATACTTAATTTTTTTCATGTTTTGCATGTACCCTCACTGTTGCTGCAGCTCCACTAATTTTGAATTCACTCTATTGAATTCATCCCATTATGGAACAAGTTCATATAAGTTCACTTATTGTGTGATTACTGAACATGGTATGTATACGTAAGAGATTAAATTATCCTAAGTTATGCCTTCGATTTAATTTCATATACCTATCACAGGTCCAATTGCTTTACATTTTTAAATTACTTACGGAAAAAAATACCTTGTAAGATTTGAAGAGATAAGAGGACAGTACCTCAGACTGAACTTCTAGGAATCACTGTAAAACTATTTCCCTAACAAATTTTGATATTAAATGCTTGCATTCTAAAACATGATAATGACTAGTTTTGGGTGATGACTTATGAGACTCATTCAGCAACATGTAACAGGAAAAGATCAGTTTTCCTCCGTCAAATGCCAAAGAAGAAAGCTGAGGCTTTAGTCACTCTGGAAATTGACTATGTAGTTAATCCATGAAAGGGTTATGGAAAAGGAGAACTATTCCTGCACCACAGGAATACAGATATTAACGATTAGTAGTGAACAATATACTTTTATACAAATACTTATTTTCTCAAGTAAGTCAGATGTTTAGCAATGCTATTACAGCATTGGCATACTTCATGATTTCTTCTCCCTTCTTTTTAAAGAGAACATCCAGATTAAAGAAAACATCCCCATAAGCCCCCAGTTGCATTTTTTAATTATTTATATTCAGATTGGCTATGTTATTAATCATATTGCCTTCTGGAGTAAGAGAAGCTGGGTAGGGCAGGTGTAAAACCTAAAGACTGCTGTTTCGTACGCTTGGTTTCAAATGTCCCTGAGTTTTAGAAGTAGGTCGTTTTAAAGAGAATCACTCACTCAACTCCATACTGAAGGCGTAAGACTAATATTTTGAAAACCTCTAATTCAAAGACCTGTTATCTTTGCTTGACCTTATTTCCTGTCATTGGCAAGAAGAGAGTTGCTTCTATTCACTCTAATAGCCATATAGTATAACCCTTGCTGTGAACAACTGCTATTTATGCACCCCTTTGTAGAATGCTCCAGTCTTGGGAAGTCATATGTCTGCCTCAGAAGGGTCATTTACAAACAGCCTCTTGTTTGACCTAAGGGATACATCACATTGCCTCGCCCTGTACTTTTTACCTTGTATACTGTACTTCCTTCCTCTCATGTTTAACACGGCACAGGTGGTTCTGTGCTTCAAAACCAGGTGTCTAAGTCTGAAGTCATCTGCAGAAAAGTTTACCTTCTTATAATTTTTAGCTGGATTTCAGAAGTTATAAAAATGCAGATATTTTTCTTTGAGGAGGAAAAACCTATTTATGAGGGCTTCTTTCCATTTCATAAAGAAAAGATTTTGGTGCCTTCTCTGACATATTTGTCATCTGACCAAACATGAGTCCAAACTGCATACTTAGTCCCTTTTCCAGAAAATTATTAATGAGAAAAGTCATTGATTAAAAAATGTGTAGGAATAAACAAGTACGAGTAGTCTGTATCTGAAAAATTATAAACCTTTTATACTATTAAAAGAATGGCTAATATGCAAATTACAGAAGGTATTTTAGAAGAGTCCAGGCATGAATACTTTTTGAAGCATCTCTACTTTTCAATTCTATTTTTTTCAATAGTATACAGACAGCTTTGTGTAGATAATTATGTCTGCTTGACATTGTCGATAGCAGAAGGAAAGTTCCTCTTTTTCCCTTCTCAATTCTGTTGTACTTCACAAAGATCTATATCTCAAAAGAACATAAAATCATAAAATGGTACAGAAATTAAGGCATTAGTGTATATGTGAAAGCATTAGTATCTAGATCATCTCTATGCAATTAGGAGAATGTTAGTATTTCTTGAAGCATGTTTTTCTATTAGGATAGATCAACTATGCCAGGTCCCTATTACAAAGATTTAATCAGTCAATAAATAAAGATGATATTTTGCACAACTGTGATCACGAGTATTTTTTCATCAGCTTTGAAAGAATTTCGTCATTTTGATTCTGAGTGGAGAAACCAACATACAAAAAAGCAAGTCAGACAAGTATTAAAAAAAAAATCCTGCTACTGCATTCTATCCCCTCTGTTATGGGAGGAATTAGCTATTGAATATTGCACTGATGTACCACAAAGCTGCACCTGTTAACAATACCATCATCCATATTTGAAATGCATACATTTTGAATTTTTCTTGACAAGTTAAGGATTGTTTTGTAGGAAATTGTACAGAACTAACATATGAAGCTCAGCTCTACCAGTGAGAATTCATAATAAATAGATCAGATTGGGTGAGACATTTTATGATGGTTTGTTTTGAGAAAATAACAGAATTTCTGGGCAGAGAAAAAGCCTGCAGCGGAGCACTTGCTGCTATGCCTCATAAGTGGTTCTTAGTTAGAGAAAGTAGGAGTTGAGAGAGTTGAGGTGGATGAGAATTTTGCTAGAGGGGACGTGCTGAAAGGAGGAATATTTGGTCAGAGGTGGTTAGAGGAGAAATTACTATGTAATTTCTCAATGATCAGTTTTGTGATCATCTCGTTTCATAAGACGACAAAAAGCCAGAGGGTGGTGGTGTCCAAAAGAGAATGATCAGAATGGCACAGAAGAGAAACAGATGCTCTTGAAGACTACAGTAGCAAAAGTGAGATGAAAAGTAATATATAAAGTACAAGTATATATTTAGCAACTAATAACAAGAGTTTAAATTAGACTAAAGGTCTCATCAGCTGGAAACAACGGAAGGAAAAAAAATAAATCAGGAGGTGTTACCTGATCATGGAAAGACTGAGTCGCCAACATGATACGGCTGCGAAAAGCAAAAAGTGATACTGGAATATATGAGGCAAGGCATTTCCAGTGGAAAGAGTCAAATATTCATAACACTGGAGAAGGTGTTGTTTGAGCCTCGTCTGGAATACTGTTCACATTAGCCCACATTTTAAATTAATCTTTGTTCAAAATTGAATGATCAAAGAGAAGATTTGCCGCCCTGACAGGATGCTGGAGAAGAGAATGAAAAGGCTCATGTGGTGCAATAGAGTGAAGTCTGCTAGGGTGGTTCTCTATAAATAAAAAAACCCCGAATACTCAAAATAGGAAAAAAAATCTTATTTAATTAAAAACCAAATTAGTGCAAGAATAAATAGACATACTCTAGCTCTGAGCAAATTTTTTTCTGTATTTTGAAGGTTTTAACTGTTAGAAAAGTGACATTCAAGAAGAGCTTTCCATTAAGAATAGCGGAAGCAAAACACATATCTGGTTTTAAGACTGAGTTTGGTACATTTGCAGAGTGGGGTTTGTGACCAGATAGTAGTTACCTGCAACAGCAGTGTCAAAAAAGGTCTCTTCTAGTCCAGCACTATGATAACACATATTGCTTATGATAAAAAATACTAGCTCTGATATAGAAATTACTACATTATTGCCAAAATAAAGTTATCTGTAAAATAACACCTGGAAGTTACTGACATATTAATATAGTTTCTCTCAAAATTAAAATCTAGAAACAACAGTTCTTTCTCTCCTCGCTTCCTCCCACCACTTGCATCAGGAGATACTAAACTTGGCAAGAACCACTTCACCAAACAATAGTAATGGTAGGAATATATTATACAAAATGTTGACCTGGTTATATTAAAGGTAGGTATATTGTTACTTCCAAAAGAAAACATACCTTAGGATGTGGTGAAGTGTAGAAAGATCTTTTTACAGTCAGTGTGAATATTTTAGTTTCTAGTTTTTGTGGCACATGATGATATTATGCTATGGAGTTATTGGTCTGTAGTGCATGACTTACTGCTCAGTCCTGCTGCTTTAACTCAGACCCATCACAACCCCTTTCCAGACAAGGCGATTCTTTTACATTAATTGTGCATTTGAGTAAGGAATGCAAAATTGGATCCCCATTTACTACATTGAAATAACATAAGCAAACCAAATAGGGTATGAGAGAACAAGGAATTTATATTTTGCATTGATTCAGTCCATAACACAGCTGTTTTCCAGATTTAACCTTCATATTTGGAATTCTCCTACTACTTGATAAATCACTCAGAAAGGTTCAGGTCTATGAATATCTTTTATTCAATTCCTCTTTCCAGGTAGAGATAATAAAGTAGACAATGTTCACATTCAGGCATGGAAATATTGATAGCCCATTAGGAAATCTGAGCATTTCTGCAGTAAGCCAGTGTTGCTGCTTCTTGCCTCACTCTTGTCAGTTTTAACTACTATTCCCAGGACCACAATGAGCAAATACGCTCCCCAGCGCATTGGTCTGTACTGTCATCATAGGAAACAACTGAATTAAATCACGGAGAGTAAGACTGGAGCCATTGGAATTGGGGTCCCTAGGAGCTTAGCTTTCATCCTTTGAAGTATTCTCCTCTCAAAAATCAAACTCACTCATCATTATAAAGGTTGGATGTTTTTTTATCCAGTGCTAAGGTTGTAGATGGCAATGTAAAAAGCAGGTAGAGTTGAACACATCAACTCCACACTTGTCTAGCCATCTCATCACCATGGTAGCCAAAATGACATCATCAAACTCATCCTCAGCCTAATCAAGCTTTCTTCAAAAGATGTACAACTTCACAAAAAGTGTAGCCAAGCCCCTCACTATCAGACAAGTACCCCAAGTCCCATGTTGGAAAGCTGCTTCCTGGCCACACCAGTGAATACTTACAATCTTGCGCTGGCACAGTTGTTCCAGGCAAAGTCAAATTTCTCCCCCAGAGTTGAGCCACTGTGCTGCGGGATGCTCTGTGGTTAGGAATGCTTTCCCAGCAAGAGGGAGAAATGTGTCACCCAGCCAAGGTATAACTTAAGTTTCCCAAGTCTTGGATGACAACTTTCATTAGTAGACAATTAGATGAAAAGGAGACACCATTGCCATTTTCCCTTTTTCAGGTGACATCCTGGGCATATCTAGTAGAAAAACAATGCCTCTACAGCCCTCAAGATCTGTAGATTATTGAGCACAAAGATGAGGCAGAAAATACCCTTTTAGACTCCTAGTCCATGCTTCAGATCCCTAGATGTTATGACAAAATTTTACATAGTAACAAAATAAACCAGGATAGTCTCTTTATAGGACTTCTGGGTAAGGACTGGGTTGCTAGAGAAGTCCTGCAAGCAGTTTTGGCTAGCTACACCCTGGCTTTTCAAATTCCAGTGGTGTTTTGCTATCAACTCAAATGAGGTTCCCTCCCATATTATACCTTGGTTTTGTATGTAACATCGCACGGTCCCTGTCTTAGACAATGCCATCTTGACATCATATCATTATCAATTAAGTTGATTTGACTGTTTTAACTATTTCTTATCATATTACCCATTTAAAATAAAATAGGTAACAGGGATTGTTTGGTTTTGTTGTTTTGAAAGAGTTGGGTATAATTCAGCAAAAAGGTAAAAATAATGCAGCAGCCTACAAATACTGACAAGTGCCCAGTTAGGATTCACTTCTGAATGTCCACTTAAATTTGCAGCTCATCAGAAATCAAATTTTTCTTCCGTAGTCTTCTATATACTAACATACATCTTTTACCTTTTTGGTAATTCAGCCAATACCTGAATATATCAGAATCTAGAGTTATTAACTTTTCTGTTTTTCCAACTTTTTTCATATAGGCTGTTGGGTAGGGGGCCATGACTTTCAGTTGTAGCACATTAGATGGCGTGAACACAGTGGCTGTTACTGCCTTCCCCTGAATGTTGCCTGTTCCTGAAGGATTCAGAAATGAAACAACTGGGTGCCAGTTTTTCTCAGTAGAACTAGGCAAGCTTTTGATATCATTATGATCTCCAGAAGCTGCTCCTGAGAGTACATGGGATGTGAAAGCCCTCCAGAAATTAATTTCTGTGCTTTTGAAGGGACAAAGTTACCTCCTTAGCTTCAACTTGTTCTGCAAAGGCCTTCTCCATGGTGGAGACAATAAGCAAGGACAGGCTCATGGGTCAGGAGAAAGATGCGACACCATCCGTGTTCCTCAGCCTTCAATACTCACACAGCCAATGTGTTTGGATGGATGACCGTGGCTTCTTGTAGAAACTGCCAGCCTGGGGAATAGAAGCCATTCACTTCCCAATAACTTAGAAAATAACCACGCTGTCTGTGAGGGAAAGGGTCTGATGATCAAAAATGCTTCCTATGAATTTAGCACTGGTAAGTTATCCAGATGCTGAGCAGATGCCATAGTCATGTAAAACTAGAGAGGGTGTTTTGTACCTAATATCCCCCAAAGAAAAAAACTGTCATAAATGAAAAGGAATCCTCAACCAACTTCTCACATACCTACAGGTGCAGGTAGAACACACCATTTGTTTAATATCAACGTGAAATTCTTCTGTTGAGTGCTCAGTCATCCATAATTCTGAATATATCAGTCTGGCATAACTGGCACATACCAACTAGAATGCTCATCTGGAAAAAATATATGCCACAAGTTACCCATGACGTGCTGACATTTTTTCTTACCTCATTTGCACTTTCAATTGCAAACAATTAGCCAGCTAAACCATTATTAATAATGTTGCCCAAATACTGTGTATATCACTGGTTGCATAGAAGCTGTGAGAAAACATTCAGCCTTTTGACTGAAAAAACTGACCCACTGATCACTTTCTGCTACCGTAAAATGCTGCTGTTCTGGAATTATCAGCCAAAGTCAGATCCTGTGCCTCTACAGTCAGCAGGCAGAGCAGAGCCTCCTTCCATGGGGTGGAAAGAAGAGAGATGTAATACTTCTTACGCAGCTCCCCATACAACAGGCTGGTAGTTTGTGTAAGCCTGGGCACCTTCCCCTCAATGAATCGCACCTATTACTCTTCTCACAATTTAATGGACAGCTGATATTGCTACCATAATTTTACATTCAAATGTAAAAATAAATTCAAATAAAATATGTGTAAACAGAGTTCTGTTTTGTTCCTTCTGTAATTTTTTTTGTGAAGATGCATGTAAAAGACTAACAGAAATAATTGTTTCACCTTCCCCATATTTCTCTGCCTGATGAGATAGATGAAAAACCACATGAATCCAAGACGGGTGCTAGTGTCATTACTCAGTGCACTTCTGGAAGATGCTCAAAGTGATGACCATAGCAAGAGGACATATGCAGAACATAACAGATGAAAATCTAGCACAGAAAATAAACAGAGATCTGGTCTCAAGCAGCTAACATGAAAGAGCTGTTGGTACAGTTTTGCCTACAACAGCATTTTGGGCATTGGCTTGGCCTGTACGCTCCAGCACGACAGGCAATCTCTTCTTCCTAGTGCCAGGACATTCTGATAACAACTTTGAACAGAGAAGGGTTGACGATCAGGGACATCTGAACAATGTCTAAGACATCGTTCTTGTCACATTGCTGCATCGTACACCAACAATAATAATGACCCCCATCCAGTTACATGTCTTCATAGCTCTTATGCTTTCAAAGGAGAAAAACACTTTCTGCAGGCGCAGAGAGAGATGAAGAGAGGCTGAAGGTGACAAGCGAGGAATCAGCAGTCCCAGGAAGGGAACTCAAGCCCCAGCTGGGCAGTCTGGGACCTACTCAGAATATGTGGAAACCTCTTTTCTCTGTGGTAAAGACTGGTGAAAAGGGCGAACACATTTGTCAATAGATAGTGCTGCACTCCATGTCAAAGTAGCGCTGTAATTGGCATCCAGCAGCCTCCGCATAAGGCCACATGGTTAGAAGAAATTGCTAAATTATTTGACTTGTAAACCCAGTTTGAAATGCTAACTGCAGAGTATTTGTCTGAGTGATAAACTCTTTAAGGAGAAACCTTTGATCTCCAGTCAAGTAAAGACCCTTAAAAGTCCTGAGGTCTGGAGTAGCCAGCCCTAAAGACCTTTGTTTGCAGCCATCACTGGAAGAGGGGGAGGGAAAAAGCGTTTTGCACAGTGATTGCCCAGAAGTTTGGCTTTGCTTGTAAAGCTGGAAGGTGAAAGGCCGCGCAGCTCCCTTTCCTTCCCCCAACAAAAAAGGGTTATCCAGCTTTATGGTATAAGGCAGTCCTCAACTTTAAACTAATGACTGGGGCTTAGCAAAGGATTGTAATCTGCAAAAAAGAGTTTATATGCAGTGAATTTTCTTATTCATGAAAAAACATTTTTAAGATCAAATTTGAAGTGGCCTGTGGTATCCCTTAAGCACAGCATGTTGCAATACATTTTTGGTTTCTAGCGCCGAAATGGGAAAGAGTTCAATCTGTGTGCTAGTGCTGGTAGAAGCACTTTGTCACTTTATCACCGAGTTCAGATCAACGGGGCCAAAGCTTACACGTGTGCTAACCGTCATTCTTCAGCATCACTCAAACTAAAAGCAGTGGCGTTGGGCTGCCACTACAGTCCTCTCAGCACAGTAAGAGGACAGTTGAACCATATGTGAACTCTCTCCTGCCACCACACAGGCAACCTCTAGGGGAGAGGGGCAGGGTTACTAACCTTTTCTGCCTCCTGAGTTTGTTCGTGGCTAATGTTAATTTCCAAAATTCCTTGTGAGAGAAGGAACTAGAGTTAAAAAAAAAAAAATCCACCACAGAAATTGCTAAGGCCCAAGTGTCACACCTTCTACTTCCTCCTGTGTCCTTTCACCACCACCACCACCCCCTGGACAAAAGTTCACAGCTGACTAGCAATGTCTGCAAACGGCAGATCTTTCACTGCTAGCTTTAGCCTCTGCTGAGCTCCCAAATGGGATGGTGTTGCTTGATGGGGTCATCTGTTTACTTAGAACAGGACTGGGATCAAAAGTTCATTTTCATAGACCATTAAAGGACAATGATATATTAACAACTTCAGCCACTGCTGAGCTGGGCTGGATGTGGCTCGTAGGTGAATGACACCATATGCCAGCCACTTTGTTTCTTACAAGATTTATTTCAGGTACCTTCCCTATACCTCTCAGGGAACATGGAAACAGCCATCTTCCATACCAGTCTGCCTACAGGTACACCTTCTAATCTCTGACACATTATCTTCCCCTTAGCGGTCACTAGTGATTCATTACAGCATATTTACAGACATCCCCCCAGCCACTTGGATTTGCTTCAATGAATCAGTAACACTCAATTTCTGACCAGCAAAATTTTACTCATCTTCCACTTTTCTGGTCACAAGGAAAACTCTGAGAGATTTACTGCTTGTGAAGCATTGAATGTTAAAGCCAGCACTTGTGATCCAGACAGAGGGTGAGTGAGAGAGAGAAAAAAATGAGAAAGGGTGCAAATTTAAGTAATTTCCAAGTCTTCAGATAGCAGAACTGAAAAAGTAAGCAACAATTCACATTGCTTCCAACAGGCAGCCCCCTGAACAGTGGAAGAAATATGACAGTGAATGATTTTTGGTGTAAAAGCCTGAGCTATTTAGCCTTTTAAATTATTTGACAGTGTTATTGCCAATTAAGCATAAAAGCTCCAGTCTGATCAAGAGTTAAGGCAAATTTCTACAGAAACACAAAGGAAGACTTCCGTAATCAAATAAGGGCACTCAAAGCATGCAGCTGACTGACATCTGCTGAAGGCCCAGCATCTACCCATAAAAAAGGCATTTTCTCCTGGAAAAGTGTGATTTTTTTTTTTTCTTCCCCTCAGGGCACGTTTAAACACTCAGGAGAAAGTAAGGGCCCAGCTCACCAAATCCCACCCTCTTCCGCACAGCCACCAAGTGCACAGATAACTCCAAGAAAACATGGAGCCCTGTCTGCAGCTTCAGCTGTCAGTCCTTCCCACGAAGGACAAGTCCTGCCCGACTCTCCAAACCCCCCTCCAAAGCCAAAGCCTCAGGTCTTTAATGACACCTCATAAGACCTTTTCTCAACTCGAGGGTGTTTCTCCCTCTGTGGTATGGTGTATTTTGCCTACCCCATCAAGTCTGTTAGAAAACGCCAAGGAATGGTGTAGACCAGTGCCAGACCCTTCTTCAACTGGAAGAAAATCAGAAAACTGGGAAGGGGAAGTGGGAACCCCTTGTGCCCTGGGCAGCAACAGCACAGCTTAAGGGACTTCTGCTACGGTCTGTAGATCACACAAGTGTCTGGTGGCACCCATTAACCGCTTTCAGCATAACAATGGCTCTTTCTCATCTCTGCCCATCCTCCCTGTCCCAGTTAAATGAGCTATTTCCCAGACAAATAAAGACTGGAGAGACTGCCTTCACCAGGGGTAGGAGACTGGGGAAGGGAATTCAGATGGGAGTGATGGGCACCTACTGACAGAGGTGGGGAGATGGGGCCACCCTGAGCGCTGCTATGGGAGAGGAGGGGAAAGGGAAAGCCTGGCAGTAGGAAAGCCTGGTGCAGGGGAGAGAGGCACAGGGAGCAGGAGGAGACATGAAACCACATTTATCCTCTGCCCAGAGATCGGCAGGAGGGAAGGGAAGCCACAGCGAAGGGGCAGATATTAAGGATCAGGGACGCGCAGGAGGTCAGAGGAGGATGGGAAAGGAGGAAGCTGAGAGGGAGGTGGCCCTGGTGCCTGCACCAGCTCAGTCTACAGGAGCTGCAAAGCGCGTAAGTGTTCAGTAAAACCAGCAGGCAAAGTGCTAGGATTCTGCTCCTCCTTACTGACTGTTCTCTTAGCATACCTATGTCCTCTTCATCCGAAGTTGAGCAGTTGAGCCTCACTGACCTTGTCCCAAGCTGGTGGCCTGACCCCACTCCTGCCCCTTTTCTGCTTTAGCTGTAAGGACAGCATGTCTGATCCAGAAGCTTCTTCTGAAATCCTTGTACTTCCTCCAGCCTTTGGGAAAAACAAGCAAACAAGGAGTAGCAGCCAGGTGGGACACACACTGTGCTTTAGTGCTGACAGGTCAAACTTCAGTTCCACAGTGCATCTGTGTTTCTTTGCCTAGTGTAGATAATGTGAAGATAAAAAACATTTTATATATTTCTACCCAACTTTATATAGCTAGATGTATACATATATATATTTGTATAGTGTGGGTAAATATTTCTATGATGTCTAACCTGACTGCAGACTTCATGATGTCAGATAAAGCAAGCAGTCACATTTAAGGAAGTAAAGAATACAAAATTGGTTTGTAATATCACTATTATATTTTTGCCACTTCTGCTGAAAACAACTGTTCCAAAACCACACCAGCCGCCGTGATACAGCAGAGCCCCAAAGCTGGGCTTTGAGAAGTATGAAGTTCAGTATATGAAGAAATAATAGCAAGAAAAAAAGTCTTAATTTGTTAAAAGACATTGGACCAAATCTTTCTCCACAGCAATGTTAATTAAAAGAAAGCAATTATCAAAATAATTCAAAGGAAACCACTTTGAATCTGCATCACTGTAAGCCAGCTCAAGTGTGATACCTGTAAAGTAAAAAGCTTTGGGACCATCATTACTGGTGTATCTAACAGCTGTAACTCAACAGTGACCTCCTAAGCATCTTTTGCCAATTCAGCTGCCCTGGGGACTGAACCTACTATTTTCTCCTGTAAGAGTTTTTTTGACAACCCTGCTCTGCTCCTCCCAGGGGTAAGAAACAAGCCTCCCTGCGAAGTGCGAGGTCGCACCTTTCTTGAAACAAGGCTGCTGGCCCTGTGAAACTCTGAGAGGCAGGGCACGAGGAGAGAAACCCCTCCAGTACAGCACAGCTGCTTGCTGGGCTGGCTGAGCTGCGACAGGGGCAAGTCCTGCCAAGAAGACTCACCTTAGGGCTCCCTTTTAACACAGAGGGTTCGCTGGAAGCAGCTGTCAGTGAGAACACTGTAGAAACGGCA
The DNA here is from genome assembly GCA_013398815.1 of Ibidorhyncha struthersii. Classification (NCBI taxonomy): domain Eukaryota; kingdom Metazoa; phylum Chordata; class Aves; order Charadriiformes; family Charadriidae; genus Ibidorhyncha; species Ibidorhyncha struthersii. The sequence goes on along the minus strand of VZSZ01002500.1, from coordinate 176,419 downwards.
TCTTTTTTGCCACCCAGAGGGCAGGGCTAGGACAGATGGTGGCAGTCTAGCATGTTCAGAGAAGGTCTCTGGTTTAGTAAGGCCAACTGCGAGGTCTGCCCGCTTTTGCAGAAGATGAAATGAAATGTAATGTTGCATCCTATCTAGACCTTTCACACCAATCCTTGCCCTCCTTGTGCCTTTCCTAACCTCACCACTGTCCCACATTCAGAGTCAAAATACAGAGCAGGATCTTCTAGCGTGAAAGATAGCCTGCCCCTAAAATTGTGGCCTTATGGGCCACTTCAGTGAAAATCCTATTTTAACAGAAATTGTTCGTGGCCATCAATATACAGGAATTAGAAGATTAACACACTGCTGTATTGTCACAACCCAGAGCGGGCAGAGAGCCTTGGGGAAGACAGTGAAAACATATTTGGGAACATTTTGATCATAGACCTCCTAAACATAATTCTCTGCTGAAAGGATGAAGCTGATCAGAGCTGCAATCAGAACGTTACTGGCAGTCGCTGACTCAGCCTTTCCCGGATATCTCCTTCCCAATCCAGCCGCTCCTTAACTCCTTATTACACATGCACTGATGCTTCTGTACGTAGGACAAGCTTGCTTGTACATGCATCTCTGCTCAGCCTTTCCGCAGGCTGCAGTGGCAAGAAGGTTAGCCGAGGGCAGACTGGGAGGAAGAACACTCGCAGGAGAGAGTTTGCAGCGCAGTTTGCCCCTTTTCTCTTCCAAGTGCACTCTCTTCAGTATGCCCCTTCTTAACGTTGCTGGGACTTTCTTTTCCCCTTTATGCTGTAATACCGGTGCTGAATTTTGATGAGACAAAACCAGGTGCAGCCCGTGGCATTTATTTATTTGGAAGCAAATGCAACGTTTTTGGTAGATATTTTGGCGTTACAGAGAAGGATGCTAGGTCAGCTGCTTCTCTCAATCCAGAATGAGTTCTTGTATTTTTATGCGGTCAATTAAAGGAAATAGTTGCCTTAAATCCACAACTGTATTTTTTCTTTTAGGTATTCCAGAAACTTTTGGTCTTACATTAAAGTTAATGTTAGCTGTTTATATAATTCATACAGTAGCCACAGGCACCAAAAAAAAAAAAAAGGTAATTTCTTAACTGTAGCTTTCCTCTTTTTATGTTTGCAATTTCAATTAACTGTTCTAAATAACTGACAACATGGAATATAAAACATTCCCGCAACAATGTAGGTCTAACAGCAATTACGTTGATTTACTCTGGACCATGTTAAGTTCAGGGAGTAGGATAAAGAGACAAGAGTTTAAAACTTCTTTCACACTGATGTAATAAATTCAGTACATTGCTTTAAAGTTAGGGCAAAATAGCTGGTAACTGAAAGTCAAAAAAACCCTTGTTTTGTTTTCCACTGTGATGGAAAACAATAGATTATGGGAAAGTTCTTCAGAAGGTGATCAGAGGAAAAGTTCACCAGCATCTATCATGGACTGTGTCTCTGTGGCCTGCTGGGATAGGAGGGAGGGACATAAAGGTGTCAGCAGTTGAACTGATACGGTAAATCACAGTAGGGCTAGTAAAGCGCAATGGCAGCCTAGTGTAAATGCCTTCAGACTTCTATTTCTTCTCTGAGGTTGTACTCGGGACACGTCCCCTCTTTGTGACCTTATCTCTGGGGCAGTGGGTTGTGCACTGGTCTCTCCTCTTTAGTTTACAAGGACTAATCCACTTGCAGGTTAATAAAAGGTGAAAAGAACAATCACCAAGGAGCCACCAAAATAAACACGTAGTACCTTTGACTGCTTAAGGATTCTCGGTTTTCCTCATCAGCATGCTCAGCCTGTCTCCTCTCTCTGCTTCTAAATACTTTAATAATAAGTACCTCTGTAAATTGTTAATTAAAAAAAAAGTACTAACAATATGCAAAACAGAAAAATGATAAGATGTTTCCATAAAAAGTGGATGGTTCCACTTTGCAGGGGTGTAACTTGTCTCTGTAAAATGTACTTTTCTGTGTACGTCCCTGTGGTTGAAATTTGCATTTTTTTCTAGAAATGCTGACTGACAATTAGTGCTTTTCAGTGACCAGCATGCTCTCAGTCCCAGTTAGAGGAAAGGTTCCCTCAGAAACATCACAATTCTGAGCCATTTCATTTCATACAATGAGCAAAAAGGTCACGACATGCCATTACTTCAAGCAATCTGTTGATAAGATTAATGAACTTTTCTCTTTAACTGCTAGATTTATAATGCATGTGCTAGCTTGCTGCAGTGCTGTAGGCAGCATCATTAACATCAATAATGTATATTTAATATAACGACACCAAAGAGCAAGGGAAGTTGGGACAAGAAGGATGACACTAGGGTGAAAATCACCCGTGTGCTCTGCAGCCAGGGCTGCGGCGTGGTGCAGGAGTGGTGAGGCTGTTGGCCTCGCTGGTGATTCCTCTTTGTTCCCACCCTATCTCCTTCCATTCTTGTCAAAGCGAAGGACAATTCACAAAAGAGGAGGCTATTGCCAGGTCAGGGAGCTGTTTCCAATTACAATGTGGTCCCTAGGCTTCCAAGGGAAGCTTCAGAGAGAAGTAGGGTGGTTTATGAGTAGGTGCATAAGGTAGACTTGTAAGTAAGAGGGAAAACAACCCCAACCCTGTTCACACAGACTGGCACTACTATAGCTAGCAGGGCACTATCCAGCCTCCTCCTTCATTTCCCATAGAATACAGACAAGTTGTTAATTCAGAGTGGCCTAGATATAAAATAAAAGCTATTAGATAGAAGCAAGGGGCTGCGGTATGCTTTTTCAGTTGATTACATCAGCAAGCTGAGAAGACCGAGACCTACCATCATTCCACTGCAAATTCAGCTCTAACCCTGAAAAGATGTTTGTTCTGCTGACATTTTACACAGAAAAGCAGTATATTTCTGATACCCAGATATATTAAATTAATGTTGACCCTATACATCTAAAGCAGAAAAAAACCCACAAAACTAAGCTGGTACTCTTCTCTCAAAATAGTGACTCCTGGAGGAAGCCATTTCATTTAAAGCAGCATTAAAAAAGATGACTTAACGCAGTCTTGGTAGATGTGTGCCTGTGCACATCTCCTCCTTAAACTGTCTCAGCTGTACCTAGACTGCTGCTCAGAACCCAGATCTTCATATCGACACTGATCTTTTATCTCAGAAAACCACCTCAGAAAGTTACTGACCTGCCTCCTACCCGAAAGGGTGCAAATGGGACTGACTGCCTTTTGGTTACTTTTATCTCTGGAGAGATCCTGTGAGGGGCCCTCAGCTCTGGAATTTATTCCCCCCTTTGCTCAAAAACAGCCTCCAACAATCTTTGACCTTCTGGGTAAGCTGTGAGGCCCAAATCCAAGGATTTGCTGTGGGAGAGGCATAAGAAAGGTTGGCATTTGTGGGTGTGGTAGGAAAGCATGTTGTCAATAGCGAATTTAGGCCTTGGTTTATAATTTTCTCGTGTTGTGGCAGTTATCCTATAAACTTCACCCACGGAGACTTAGGCTTTCCTAAATGGTCATAAACTGGGGGAAAAAAAATGCATTGAAGTCAACCACTGTATGAATGATTGTGTGTTTGTGAACAAAATGACCTGGCAAACAAGTACGTCATAAGTCACTTTTGCTAAAATGATCCCTCTAGCCTCGCAAATCACACACGTTCTGCATGTCTCTGGGGCACTGACAGCATAGACAAGCGAACTCAGAACTGTGCAAATCTTTCAGGCATTGTTGGGACTGCTGATAAAAGAACAAGCAACACTTTAATTAACTGAGAATACTTAATATGTTGCCCTGCCTATGTTACGACTGCAAGGCAAGCTGTAAACACCTATTAAAACAGCACTATTATGTCCAACTACCAAACTTCTCTTGTCTGTCACCTTTTAAATATTTTAATCTGAGATTCTTTAAAAGCTGTCTCTGCTGCTCTTACTCTCTGGATGTAAACAGATTTGTTAAATATTTTATTTCTAACCCACCCACGAAGTTACATTCATTTACATAACTTAATGAAGGCTGCATTATTCATTGAACTTCTCATATAACATTTTTCATAAGACATTATTAAACAAGTGAAGCAAGCCAGTCTAGTAATGAGCCTTCTCTAAACTTGCTGCCAGTTATGTTTCCTTTCTCCTAATCTATCACTCTAATGGTTGCAACTAATAAACTTTTTGAATCTTTGCCGCTAATCTGTATATGTTTTGCATTGCATGCTGGATGTATAACTTGACAGAGAATTTACAATACAAACCACCTGGGAAACAAAATTATCTGGATTAACAAATGCTATCCAAAACTACCCCCTCTTTTTTGTTACAATAGAGAAGACAACTACATGCAACATAGTACCTTTAAGCCATAAATAATGTAACTAATTTGGAGCTAGAACACACCCTACTGAGCAGTATGTCCCAGATTTGTGACTGCCTTTTATACTTTCAAAAACATTGCTAAAAGTCAAGAGATTAGAGTTTGGTTTATGTGAATGCCCAGCAGAGACACAACCTCGTATAGTATGCTATAGGCTTGTATAGGATGCTGTTAGACTGTTCTAGGACAGATGGTATGTAATAGTTTTAAGGTAAAGAAATTCTGCAATGGGTTGCTTGCATTGGAGCTACTTAATCTGTATTTTGGACTAAGTCAAAAGTAGTTGAATTTTCAGGGAGCCTAAGCATCGCGGCTCACTTTGAGACAGATAGCAAATTTTGAGAATTTATACCTCATAAAAATAAATTCTAGTACTTTAAAAAAAGGAGAGAGAGATATGGATCTAGGGGTCTAATTTTATGCATATTAGTTTTAAATGACTGGGGCATATTCTTTTGTCAGCATCCACCCTGAACACCTGTGCCAATGTGTAGAATTAACAAAACACAACAATTTTCTCAAAGACGACTGGACGCAGATTTGTACAGATTAAAAAACTTCCTATAGCACTTAGGAAAGTACCACTTGAAAGCCATGATAGACTATTTTACGTATTACTAAGTATTTTTCTTGGCACCTCTCCAAAGATTATTCTAAATCACTGACCAGAATAATATAAGAAAACATACAATAGATTGAAATGAGGTAGAACAAAGGGCAACTTTTTTGTTAGCATCTCAGCCTGCAAGGTCCAGGAAAAGACTCTTGTAGTAAAGGCACAAAATAAAATAAAACAAAACATCAGAAATGTAAGTGCAAAACCTTAAGTAGACAAGGCTTCAAATTATACCGTTCCTTCGATAGGTTCTTTCATGAACCAAAAGAAAAAATGCTTTCACAGCTCAGCTGCTGAAAGTAACATATCCTAGTTTCACTAGGACAAAATAAATAAATCTGGTCAAATTATTTTTAATCAAGCAATATTTTTTTTCATTTCCAGTGAGTATTCAGCATTCATTTGCACATTTTTTCCTTACTCATATAACCATTACCAAAATTCACCGTTACCTGTTCTGACCTTATCTGAAAATACTATTGCCTTTCAATCAGGAATTGATTTATCAAGTAACATTCCTCAATGTCAATTTACGCCAATGTCTTTCTTTGATGTAATTTTTATTCAAGAATGGATATAACTGCACGTTGTTAAGAACCATACATTTAGCGTCACATAGGGACTTCAGAAATTCTAAGTACCAAAGATGCTGCTGGCTGGCAGGAGCTATTATTCACATGGGTTTAGGAGAAGTGTGGGTTCCAGTAACCACCTTACCCTCAGAGAAGAGCCAGCACGCTACATATAAATCACAGCTTTTTTACTCCAGGACCAAAGCATAGCACCTACTTAATCACGTGTGCTTTTTTGGAGAGAGACAAAGATTTTTCTTTTAAACGACAGGTTAACTAAGGGGAGGAATATGAAATACCCCAAAAATGCCAAGTTACAAGAAGGGAGCAAGTGCTCCCCACCAAATCTGGCCCTTTACTGTGTTTCAGTTTGTAAGCCTTGGAGCACCAGTCGCTTACAGTAACACACAGTAACACTTGCTCCTTCCTCTGCCTGCCTCCTCCATCCCCCTGCAGCACCCCAGCACAAACAATGCCCACCCAGGGAGCTGGGGCGAGGACTTGGTGTACCTGAAAAACAATGGAGGCTTTGGTAGATAATTTTCCAGCAAGATCAGTTCCCGGATCCAGCATAATAAAAGGAATAGGGGCTGGGGGTGCAGGAGCCCATAAATAATAAATAGCAGCCACAGCCTTAGTGGGTGCCCACACCAGGCACTGCTGAGCAGGAAAAGCTACCTATAATCATACCAGAGCTCACCTGAAACTGGTCTGCAGCCAGCATCTAAGCTGTCAAGATACGGCTGCATAGAGGAGATTAGCAGGGGTTGTAAAACCTGCTCAAGAAGTTGGGCAAATATTTTAGCAATTAACCCACACTGAGCTCCATATTACTGCAGCTACGCTGCTACCATTTCTTGGGATAGCTTGTTTAAAGCTAGCTCCAAGATGCCTAAATTACACAGCAGTGACAGACCATTTAACTACAGAGATAAATTATACAGGGGCAGTGCCTAACATAGGTTACGTTGTCATGATTTACAACAGCTGAGGATGTGCCCCCAGATGTCCAGACAAAATCAAATTAAGTATATGATTTTTTTTTCTCCAAACATAAAAGCCTTGCAAACTTGACTCAAAAATAAAAAAGGAAACAGAGAAATGCAGGTATGACCTTGGACTTACGCTGTGAAAGTGTTCATATTCTCCAGACAGCACTTAGATTCCCACTCTTTATAAAAAAAAAAATAAACTAAAATAATATGGAGACTATGCAAAAAGTTCTCACATATAAAAGACTTCAATTAAAAATAAACAAAATATTTAAAGAATACCAGCATCTATTTGGATTTGCAGAATGTTGAAACGGTAAGGAAGAAAATGTTAATGAGGGATACCAAGAAAAGAGTCTTGCTCTTCTCCAGACGGCAGATCACCTGCAAATCAGGATCAGGGTTTGCATTTTTCTGCTACTCTATTGGTAATAAAGGGGTCTTAAACTGGGATTATTCATCTAATCCCTGAAAAGCATAATGGTTTGCATGGTACAAGAGCTTTGCATAGTAAAAATTATTTAAGATTTTAAACATTGCCAAGAAGACTCAGGCATAGTCTAAAAGAAGTATCTTTTGTATTTTAAGAATGAAAGAAATTGAACATGAAAAAGTCTTGATAGTTACACTCATACGTAGGTTGTATCTTACATTAGAAGTTTATGTATTTAAAATGCTAGCTGGAAACACATCAAATGTACTATAGAAACACTCCTTTAAAAAAATCCAAAACTTCATAGATGCCATTAAACACCTGCAGTGATTTGAGCAACTTGACTTCATCCCTAATTTTTGCCTTCAGAGAACATAATGGAAAATTGACTGTTTTCCAGTAGCAAACAAAAAAATAAATTAGTCTATATGGTGCTGTAAGTGTTCGTGGCCCTGAATTGCATGGGTTTACTTTGTAGATGTTTATAGACCCAGGCTATGTTGTTTGACTTTTGAGGGAAGACTAATAGGTGTAGTAAGAGGGGTGGGGGGGCCGAGAAGAGCACAAAAAACCCCTTATGGTTAAGCCAAAACAGGGGTCATGCCTAGGGCATTTTATCTGCCCTGCTTACACACCCCCAGGGAATTGCATCTCAACAGTTGATTCCTTGTTAATCAATTCACATTAGTGCCTGCCTTTTAGTTTTCACTTTGCTGAATTCCAGGAAAAAAGTTATTAAACCAAATGCATGCTCTATCTCTGACCTAGTCAGAGCTGTCGCGTTTCGAGAAGAAATCACAGCAGATTTTATTTGCTCTACCAGCTGATAAGAGACACCTTCATAAGTAAAGATTCAAGAGCTTCATAGCCAGCAGACTCAACCCAGAACAAGATCCAGTGGTCTGTTTACACAGGTCAGCAGTAATATGGGAGGAAAGGACCTTTATGGAATTTATTTTTCCTCACATATTTTCTCTAGCTGCAGAGAAAGACTCGTGTTATACATTATTCTTCTGCTTCGCTTTGCTTTCTTACTTACTATGGCTCGAGATTATGAGCTTGGTAAGGCAACCTGTAGCACTTACTATCACTCCATACTGTTTTCAGTGAGCGTGTCTGTTTTTGCACTGCTCTTGTCACTTACAGGTTAAAACGTAAAACAATTTACTATTCACAAGTGAGAACCACATTGGGAGTGGGAGGCAGGGGAGAGTTATGAACACAGAAATAGCTCGTTCACAAAAGCAAATCTGACTTTACATCCAAACCCTTTAGACCCATTGGCTAAAACACAGATCTTCATACAGAGGATCATCAAAAATAAACTTTATTATCAAACTTAAAATTCACACATTAAACATAAGATCTAGACACAAATAATACTGAAAACACTTTCAACAATAACCATTTTAGGTAATCGGGATGAGTAGCTAGTTACCATTGTTTCAAATGCCTTTGAGAATATTTCTTAATACACACACCATTGTGAAGTGTCTTCAAATGCTTGGCTGGCCAGCTTTCAGTAAGATTTTTAAATAGGAGAAGACTTATTTCTATAGAAATAACATTATCTAATTATGAATCAGAGACCCATAATTGTAGTGCTTGGGGAAAAAAAATATCATAGCCTTTTGAAATATTTAAAAGACATAAATAACTATTGTACATTTACAAGTTTAAATATTTAAAGGCTTTTGTTACTATAAAAAAGTTGCTATGTACATATCAGATGCTATATAGAAATCCAGCCGGAGGCAAGCGTTGAGCTCTCAGATTTGGCCGCTGAAACCTATGAATTTGGTAGGCAGATTGTCCACAGGGTACACTATGGGGCCTGTTTTCATTGTAGGAGGTCCATTCAGCAGCTGCCAGTCACAGCTCCGAGCCAACTCCACTGTAAATATTTTTAGAAGGACTTTTGCAAACTCTTTGCCCACGCAGCTCCTCAAGCCCCCACCGAAAGGAATGAAACTGAACCTAGAAGAATCCTCTGGAGATGGAGACATGAAGCGATCCGGGTTAAACTCATCCTTGTTGGTAAAAAGATCTGCCACATCGTGGGTATCACAGATGCTGTAAATAACGTTCCAACCTTTAGGGATCTGGTAACCCTATGAAAAGAAGAGAAAGGAGACATGAAGCACCTTGCTGCATTAAATAAGGTAAAGCATCAGCACAGGACACGTCGGTGCACCCCACCTTCCCCCCGGCTTCCCGCAGGTCTCTCCAAGGCAGATAGGCTATGTGACCGCACTAGTGCTTTGCAGCTGCGCTGCAGAGACGAGCCCAAGCCCCGCTTACATTTAGCTCAAGAGTCTTGAGTGCAATTCGAAATCCTCCAGGAACAGGAGGGCTCAGCCTGAGGGTTTCCTTGATGACACAGCCCGTGTACTTCAGCTGCTCCAAGACCTCCATGTCCAGCTGCTTCTCTTGGTTAGGACCGCACAGTAACCCCTAGAAAGGAAGATGCTGCCGTGACTTTTATGGAGCAAGCGACCAAGGGTCCTGGCCTTGCAAAGGAGCTGCCCCTCAGTGGTGTTCTCCTGCCACCCCCTAAAAGAAGGGCACCACCTGGGTGGAGGGAAGCCCTGTCTGGGACACCTCTCTTGGAGGTACCTTCCCACTGCCCGCTCCTATGAAATGGCTCTAGGGGAGACACGCACCTTCACCTGCAGCTCTTTCCTCACTTTCTGCAGGACATCATGGTGGAGCCCTAGGAAGGCTATCAGCGACGTGGCAGCACTAGCAGTGGTTTCATGGCCTCCAAACAGCAGCTCTGTGGCAGACTCCTTCAGCTCCTTATGCACAGGACAGAGGAACACAAAACAGGTCTTGGATATAATATCCCCACCAGGCCCACTCCACCACCATATCACTGTGCATCACTCCCAGACTGGAGCAGACACCCAAGGTCCAGGATGGGGCGGGTGCTTATGGTCCCTGTGGATATGGCCCTGATCCTGTGCTTCCCCATCCAACGGCCCTGTTGCAGCCTTTTCACCCCAGTGCGCTACACGAGCTGGTTTATTGCATGGGGAGAGGGAGTTGAGCCTCCTGCTCTCTTCTTTTGGCCCCAGAAGGTAAGCATGCTGCTGAGAGAGGGGCTGGAGGAAGAGGGATGGATCTGGCCCTGGGGAATCTCACCTGCATGTTAAGCTGCTCCCCATTGCCCTGTGTGTGCTCCATCAGCAGCTGCAGCGCATCCTTGTAGCCGCCCTCGGGCTCCTTGCGGGCCATCTTGGCACGGATGTTCTCCTCGATCTTGGCGTGGATGATGTTGCGTGCCCGCAAGCCCTGGCCAGGCAGCAGGAAAAGAAACGTGGGAGTGGGACTTGGGCCAATACTGCCATCCCTCCCTCCCATGCATTCCCCGCTGCCCTGGCTGCAGGGGCACCCCTCTCCTCCCGACCTGCTGGGAGCCTTACCCGGTAAAGCCCACTGAAGGGCACATCAATGGGGAGGGAAAAGAGGTTGCGGATCATCTCCTCGAAAGCCTCCACCAGCTGCTGCTCGCCGTCGGGGCTGGCCTGGCGGGGCTGGAAGCCCAGCAGGATCCTCATGGCGATGCGAAACATGAGGCGCTTCACCTCAGGGTACACCAGCAAGCAGGGCCCGGCGGCGCCCAGCCACTGCGCCAGGCAGGCGCTCACCTCCTCCTGGATGACGGGCACGTAGTGCTGCAGGGCGTCCCGGGAGAAGGCCCGCATGATCACCTGCCCGGGGGGACGAGGAGGAGGAGGAAGAGGAAGGGGACAGAGGCTCAGCCGCCGCGCCTGGGGCGGCCGCACCCGCTCCCCGCCCGCCGTCGGGGCCGTACCTTTTTGCGGTGCTTGTGCTGCCCGTTGTGGAGGTTGGAGAGGCAGCCCGAGCCCAGGATGGTGCGCACCGAGGCGGGCCACTGGACGGAGACGAGCCGGTGCTCGCCCAGCAGGATGTGCCGCACGTTCTCGGCGCCCATCACCCGCACCGTGGGCCGCCCGAAGAGGTGAGTCTTGTAGATGAAGCCGTATTTCCTGCGCTTCATCTGCAGGAATTTCCGCCTCTGGACAGGGGAGGGCGTGGGGGGAATAATAAAATAAATTTAAAAAAGGAGGAGAGGAAGGGGCAGGGAGCGCGGTTCTTTCCCACCTGGGCGCGGGAGCCCGGCGAAGCCGCTGCTCATCCCCCTCCCCTGCAGCCAGAGGAGGAGCCGGAGCGCTTCTCCGCTCCCCGCGGCGTCGCCTCGCCTTACCTGCAGCACCATCTGCAGCGTCTCCCCAAAGAAGGGCAGCCCCATGGTGCCCGGGGGCAGCGGGAGCGGGCAGCTGGGGTCGCGGCCGCTCACGCAGTACAGGTCCCAGAGCTTGACGGCGGCCAGAAAGAGTAGCAGGGGCAGCAGGAAGGTGCACAGGGCGCTGGCGACCAGGGCGGAGAAGCCCATGGCTGGGAGAGTCCGGTCCAGCCCGGCCCCCCGGGAGCTCCGAGTGCGCGGGCCGGGCTCGCCGCGGGCCGCCTTTTATACCCTTCGCAGGTTGCTGCCCACCCTACCTTGGTCCGATAAATTAGTTCACCCAAAGTTCATCTTTAATTGCGGATTGCGGCCTGGCTCCTCCCCCCGAAATCTTTAACTATTTGCTTTGCGCGGCGCATCCTGCCCGCCGCAGACAGCCGCCGGGGAAGGGCAGGT
>VZSZ01002500.1:81349-150874 GCA_013398815.1 Ibidorhyncha struthersii | reverse complement strand
CAGCCGACAGCCCCTTCACCTGCACGTCTCGTTCTTTAACGCCTTCTCGCCTCCCTCCCTGCGCCCGGAGGCGGCTGGGCAGGTTCGGCCCTGGGAGGGGATGCTGACGGCGTCAAGCTCGGCTGTTTTGGGAGCTTGTTTTACCGTGGGGAGTGAGGAGGGGATGCTCTCGTCCATTGCTGCTCACAGTAATTTAAACCAGAGGTTCAGGTAGTCTCAATTTTAAGTGAATTAAACAACCCCTGCCGCACTCTCCATGGTGACTGATCCCCGTGACTCAGCCCCAAGCCCTGGCCACACTTCTGGCCCAAACAAACCCCAAACGCTTAAATGGGGGAATAAAAAGCCTCCAGGTGCAGTCCTGCATCTGACCGCAGTTTCAAATCAGGCCTTTGACTTGCAGTCTCGGAGCTGCTGTTCAATGAAACAGCCTGGTTTTGCAAGCAGACACCATGCCTAACCTCCAGCAGCCAGCACCCTCGCAGCCCTCAAAGCCTAATTCGCGCTCTGCCATTGTGGGTGCAGGCCAGGCATGGCCGGGCGCCCTGCCCAGGCTGCCCGGGGCCAGGGCACAGGTGTCCCCGCTCGCTCGGTGGAGCCTTTCCCACGGCTATCTGTGGGCCGGCCGGCCCCACTCCCACTGACGTCAATGGCGGGGTGCCCCAGCTTCCCCCCGCGTCTGATGCCTGGTCTTGTCCTGCTGCTGAGGGCTAACGCAGGCTTGTTCTCAGGCTGCCCTGTGTTAGCCAAACCTACTCTAAAAATAAGCATGGGGAACCATCAGCAATGCTGCCCCGGCTCGCAGTGCCCATGGCTGCTCGGCTGAGCTGGGTCCTCAGCGTAACCCTGCTTGCCTGGAGGCCTTGCTACATCGGTAATGCCTGGAAAGGTGGGGTGGAACAGGATTTTCTGTAACACCACCACTTTAAGAAACATAAGGCTACTGCACGTCATACTGTTTTGCTATTTAAATAGAGAACCCTTTTCGCTTTAAACATTTGCTCCGGCTAAGCCAGACCGGAGCAGTTACAGCCGGGGCACAACAGCAGCAGCAGCAGCCCTGCTCCCGCAGCAGGCGCCCGCTCCTCTGACTCCTCAGAGCGCGCTAAGAGCAGGACTGCGCCTCAGAGAGCCTGGCCTTACTCAGACTGCCTAGTCTGATAAAACGGCACAGATCTCCAGTAATGGTCATCCCCAAAATTATAACACCAACTTAACTACAAAATAAAAGCATACACCCGGTCTTCACAGCTTCAAATGTATATGCTTTTCTTTCTCCAATTTTTTCCACTCCCTAACCCCTTTCTTAAACTATTTTCAAATAAAGTGTCTAATTTAAATAAATTATTTTCTAAAATTATTCCTTTCATATTTGTAGTATAGTCTTTTATGAATACGTAGTAACATTTCCTGGTTTTATAATGGACCTGACGCAGTTACTGCTCTGTTGTTCCAAAGTCCTCCAGGGACCATTAGAAACCCCAGCAACATCTAGATTTTACATTTCACTGTCTCATTTGGGTGAAAGGTGTGTAAAAAGCAAGGAGGCTATTTCATTCTCTACTGACTACATATCCACAAGAGCCATCAAGGTCAAATGCAAACAGTTTTCTCACAAAGCGCTTTCTCGGGATGGGCACCATCAATTCTCCTACTGAGCTGGAGAGAAGAGAACATGCCTTTAGTCACCGAGCAAACAGACTTGGGAAGGCTCTGATAACTCAGGAATTAGTGGCATTTGTGAAACCCACAGCCCCAGTTGCTGCTGCATGTTACTCATCATTTCTTATTACTTGCGTTACAACAGTCGGTAGTGCCCAGTCCTCACAGAGGCTGTGTGATACATTCAAAAGCACAATCAGAAGAGCAGTGAGATGGGACAAGCAGACACAACACAAGTTGTGAGGATGAAGCTGACAACCACAGGAACACAAACTACATAATCTGAAGACTTGATGTTCCCTCTCTCTCTTACAGAGAAGCAAACAATGTATTAATAAATTGCTACTAATTACGATGTTGCTTGTCCTGAGCTCCACATGGGAGATGGTCCTTAAGAAAGGACCGTGCCAATGCTCCTGCAGCAGCTGTATTCAGTAAATCAGAAGTGAAAGATTTCATTTCTTGTCCCTATTGTAACATTGAAATTAAGTATTCTAGTATTCTGGGTAAGTCCTAAACAACCCTGAAGCTCTGTATGCTGTTAGCAACGTGCAACCCAAAGCCATCGATGACTGATACAATTACAGTGCTGAGAAGTTCAAAGAAACTTTCCTGCCAATATCGTAAGAGCAATTTTCGTACCATACTTTCAGTGCTTGAATCAGCCATCTGATTGTGTCATGGCTCTGGGACATCTTAGCAATAGTGACGGCTGGAGTGGAAGATTACACCTCGTTTGTCACCTGATCAAACACAGGTAGGCATGTAGGGCTCTAAATAGACCATGGAGTCCGCTGCTTTTCAACACATGAGGTAAAACAATGTCCCAAGAGAATATGAAGCACATTCTGCGTGCTCCAAGACAGTTCTGGCTCTGAGAAGACACTATTGGCAAGGGGTATGTACCAAGACCCTCTCCCCTGCTCCACACTTGGTCAAAGAGCTGCACACAAGCAGCCTCGTGCTAATAAACCTCCTAAGTCAAAGCAGCTGTCATGACACATGGCAGGTAACACGAAGGACCAGGGACATGCAATCAAATGACACATGCCACTTAACCATAACTCCCTTCCCTCCTTCTGTGCATGTGTTCAGGGGCTGCAGTGTGACAAACGTGCCCCGCTGCTGGAGTAAACGCCACAGAGCTGCAGACCGGACTGCTGCTGTGCACAATTACGCGTTGTGCGTTTTGTCCCCCTCACAGCTGCAGGCATATTGCTGTACATAATGGGGTTTGACAGCACGTACTGTACGCTGTGGGTGGGCAAGAGCTGCCTGGTGTGCAGCTCTTCGGATCTGTGTCCTGGCCATTCAGATCACCTGCATCTGACTTGGCACTTGGCGGATGTACAGTCAATGCAGGCACTTTGTGAGGGGAGCAGGCTGGCGAGCAGCCAACGGTAGCAAGGACAGTCTAGCAGGAATGAGCTGCCGGTCCCAGGACCATCACACGTGTATGGGAAATAACTTCAATCCACCCATACAAAGCTTCCCTCGAGCACAACCCCAAATTCACCTTCACTCCTGCAGCCATGCTGCTGAGGTATCGATCCTACAGTCTGCTTCAGCTTCTGCTATTCTGTTCCTTTCTGATTTACACCGCCTTTTGCTACAAAAATGTGTGCCTTATTTAAATGAAGCACTTCAATTCCTATTCCTCGTATAGAAAGACCTCTATTAAAGTGGGACTGTCTTGACCACAGGCATATGATCTGGAAGACAGCCCACCCATTCAAAGATGCAGAAAAATATTTGGGCTACTTGATGTGATTCGAACATACTCTTGGAAAGACAAAACTGGTAATGAAGCACTGGCCTACCTAATCCTTTGGTAGATTATTTTTATTTTAGTAAAGGATAAAGTTATCTTTAAATTTATACATAAAGATTATTGAAAATAAGAGAACATGAAGATGCAAAAAGGCTGTTTTTTAATTCATGCAAACAGACAGCTACATGAAATTAATCATGAAAATTTGGCCAACTCTTCAATAGAGGAGAACACCCCCCCAACTTTTTCCCTATATTTTTGCTGTATTTTCATTCACAATAGATGCCTATTAAAATGATTTTATAATGTGACAGGGACTAGGTGTGTGCAAAACCACAAAGAGAGGGAACAGCCCTTGGTAATGTTACATGGTACTCAAGGTGAAGATATAATGGAAATAGTTTGCGGATTTGGCTTGACATGCTGACATGACTCACCCTACAGAGATCTAATATGCAGGATATGTTAAGTTCCACTGAAATAAAAGGAGGTTGTAACTCTCTGCAGTTTTAAATACTGTGATTACTACTAATGTGGAAAAAGAAAAATTATAACAAGGGCAAGTCTAATCACAAAAGCATTAATTTTGCCAAAAAGAGTATCAGCTACAATTAAAAAAAAACCCAATAGTTAGGGGATTTAAGTTCAGGTGAGCTCACCCCACGGCTTCTCAGTTGCAGAGCATGAAGTACAGGAGAACTTGCTGGTTCTGTGACAGTAGTTCTTATTGTGGCAACTAGAATCAACCTATTAAAGGCCAAATTAAAGCAACATTTCCCTACTACTATTTTATCCACTAAAACTGCCGCTGTTACCAAGACAATAACTGAAAATAAGATATATTGTCTAGCAAGGAACGGTCCACACTGACATGCACTGTAGTAAGAGAAATACACGCACAGAGTAGGTCCTGGCAATAAATATTTTCCTGCCTCAAAAAATCAATCAAAATCCACAGTGTAGCACATCACACTGCAGTGCTGGCTGCAGCTTCTTCAAGGTTAGAATGTGCATGTTTACCTCGAAATTACAATAGGAAAAATGTTTATTTTGCACATGCATCTTTCCAAAGTTAACACGTACAGGAAATACTTCAAACCGGACAGAAAGGCAATCTCTCCCGCCATCCTCAGAGTCTGGAGGCAGAGCAGACCATTAGGTGCCAGGCAGCCGCTCAGCCCCACCTAAGGATCCGCCCAAGGGTGCTCTGTCAGAGCCAGCTCACCACGCAGCTGAAACACTGTGAAGCACTGAATAAACTAGATATACGCACTCTGCTACGCAAGAACGATGGCACTGTTGTAGTCTCTTTATCCCATAACAATCATGAAAAATAAGACTGAGCTAACACAGGCAATGCTATACCTGAGAATTTTACAATGAAGCAGAATATGCTTTCCTAGGAGCAAGGGAAGTCCTTCTGACTAGGAATAATTTGCAGACACGCGTGTGTACCTATGTGTGTGTCCCAGTCATTACCAAAAAAAAAAAAAGGAACAAGCTTTATCCTTTCTAGTACACCAGACAGAGCGTTCAATAACAAGCAGACTTACATTTCCAAGACAGAAAGGGTATACACTTCCGCCTTACTTAGAGGATTTGCCTCTTCCAAAGGTGCAACAGAAGGGGAACCTTTATCCAAAGTCCCGGAACCATCAGGCCTGATGATCAGAGAGCAGCGTGTTCCTTTCACTGTATGTGAAACAGCGCTGCCTTCTCAAACCATCACATTATTAGTCACATACATACTTCTAACACTGTAGATAACTTAAGCCTCTGGTTGCTGTTCTGCACTTGCGTTTTGAATGATGTCCTGCAATACTTTGATTTTCTAACTTCTTGTTCATGTCTATGTATTTTCTAAATGCCTTTTACGTCTAACATTAGCTCTTTCTGCTCAAAATAAACACCCCTTGGGAAAAAAAGGTGTTTATATATACTTATATAAAAGGCTATAGTAATCTCTTACATTATACAGATAACACTGCTATTTTTAATTAGACTTTTATTTTAAACACAATTTTACTGTAAAATTTACTAAAATATTTTTTCGTTACAAGAGGTCCTACTTTAAGACCTTGATAGCTAATGGGTTTGGTTAACACAAAACATTACAATATTGATGCTGCAGGGGGAAAAAAGTTTATTAAGATTTTAGGGACAGAATTCTGGGTTCAAACAGGGCACCTATTCTTCAATGTCAGCACTCTTGCTTTTTCCCAGTATCTAGGTGATATGGCCATGTCTGGATAGAAATTACTGGTAATCATTGCTCGGTAAAGCTTTGTCTTATATTATCTAAAGTCCTGAGCAGCTCAGCCGTAGTCCTGTATTTAGGCCATCTTGTAATTACGTGAGAATTTTGTGCACTGGGAACTGCTGAAATCGACCATCCGGCCCTTTCAATGCTGTTTGAATCTCTTGTCACATCCTCAAATATCATACAGATGCCCTTTCCTTTTTACTTTTGGGCAACTGTCAGGAATAATCTTGGAAGAGACCACAACTTTGGGAACTAGCTATGCAGAGTCAACAGAAGGGTTTTGCAGAAGGAAATGGGGGCGGTGTCCATTTGACAACACTAAGCATGTTGGTTATACTAGAAAAGAAAATGTAATTTTAAATTATCAAGGTAGCTTAGTACCAGTTGGAATGGTGCCGTCATCTCTTCTGAAGTAGCAAGAGCGTGAGCAAATAGCTTTGGTTGTACACCAGGCACCAGCGACAGAGGAGCTGGAGTTAAAAATGAGGAGCTGGACACTTAATATCCTGCTTACCTTTCCATAAATCCAAATATTCCTTCAAAAGAAAAGCAATTCGTTTAACGTATCACTGTCAGTTATGTCCTTCTGGTCCACTCTCCTTGCTTCCAAGCTGAATATTTTTTATGCTAAACAGTTTATTAACCCCTAATCACCCAGTTACTTCTGGACTTGATTGCATGTGTAATTACCTTTTGTCAGGTACAATTTGCCTGATAAACATGTCAGAACACTTGCTGCTTAGTCTGTTGAAACAGATAAATGCTGTCTTTCCACAGCCTTGGGGCATAATTAACAGGGAAAAAAAAGGCAGTTATAAAAACACACAGAAGCTGATTCAGTGAGGCAGGAGTTCACAGCATGCTGCCCGCCGAGGCCCATTGCCCGGCCCGCTATGCTTGCCTGAGCGCTTATTGAGTTCCAGCCTGCTGTGACAGAGCAACAGGGGCAGCCCTCAAAAACTGAGATTTAAAGTAGGTTTCCACGTGAACTTCAAAAAAAANTAAAAAAAAAAAAAAAAAAAAAAAAAGAGTGGGATGATGCCTGTTTGGGAAAACAAAACAAAACAAAGCAAAGCAAAACAAAACCAAACCCCAATCCCACAGTGAAGCAGCAGATAATGATATCAGTAGAGTCCCTCATCGTTATGTGTTAGACGCTCAAGTAGACTCTCTGGGATGGGACCAGGAATCGAAAAAATGAAAAGAAGGCAGAGGAAAAAGAAAAAGTCACGAAAAGCAAAAAGGGCAAGATTAAGAAAAAAAAAAAAAAAGCTTTGTGGCATTCTTAGGCTCAGTTGCTTCTGATTTTTGCCCTATAGTGTTTGCAGGTTATGTACCCGCGCACTACGGGAGCGCAAAAAAAGAAATCCTTACCTGACCTCTGGATAACCCAAACAGGAGATTAGCCCATTTCCAAGCAAAGCAGGTTGTCACACTGTTAGGCCAATTGCTTCTATTGACACTTTGCATAAACATCTTACACAGGGTGATCAGAAAGGACTGTTATGCCATTAACGCTCTTTTTATTTTTTTATACCTAAGCCTTACAGAATAAAGGCCTTTCTGAGTAAGGGATAACAAAAGGGTCAAAAGGTCACAAACATTCTTTTCAGTAGGTAAAAATCGGGAAGTTTAGATTCATTGAAAAGTGCAAATTGGAACTTTTTTGAATCTTGTGACATTTCAGCACACAGCTTTTTCTAATTTTACTTCTAGTAAATTAATCAATCTACTTAATTGTGTATTTTTACTTTTACTTTTAAATAAGAAAATGCTAAAAGCTTTATTTTAGGAACTAGCAAACTGTCTAATCTTCTCAGCTAATCAGTAATCTAAACAGATTTAGACATTACCATTAAAATCCTCATGAGGAACAGTGTGAAAATATATAGATTTTTTTCTTGAAGTGGTACAACTGAACAGCCTCTCATATACAGTTTTCACCTACAATTTACACAGCATGTGGTTTGCACTGTGTACAGCAAAATATTCTGTATTTTCCTTTGTTTTGTTTTAGCTTTGATCAGAGATGGAAACAATCTCCCTTTAATAGTATAAAAGCCACCTGCTGGGCATCGCAGACTACAGCTAATTGGTAAATTCTTTGAAATTTAGATATAATGGATTTTGACCTCTTTAATTAAAAAAATCCCAAAGCCTAGAATACTGGTGAACTCTTCTGGGAAATGAACAGTGTCAAGCATATACAACTGCAAGCTATGCCAGGTCTTTTCTTAGGAGAGAATACAGAAATAATATCTCAGTTTTTTTCCTTCAGGATGCATGGCTTTTGACCTAGAAAAAAAGACCCATAACTATTGTTAGCTATGTATCATTTAAGTCATTAAGATAAAGGAATAGCAAATAGATTAATATTTCAATTATTACTATTTGTATTTGGGTTTGAAGCTAAAAAGCTCCAAAGATCAAGGGGACTTTTTCATTTGAAACACAGTTGTCACAAAAGCCACTCGCAAATGGCCCACTCCAACATTTCCCACCCCAAGGAGCTCACACTGTACCTATATAGGCCTTTTTGTCAGAAGAGCAAACAGGTCTGATGATTGAAGAGGAAGCCTGTCAACCAGAATTGTTGTTGTTTCATAATTTCTGACATAATGTTAACCTTTCAGTGGAGCTGTGAACTCTGAAGCAGCGCTGTCTTCCTTTTGATAAAACACTTATTTATACTCTGCCCAGCATAATGGGGCCATGATCCCTGCCAGGGACTCGTAGGCACTGCAGTGACACAGCTATACACCACCACCGCTTTCTTTTTAGTCTCCGCTTATATTTCGTGCACAAGTACATGTGAATATACATTCCACGGGCATACACTTCGTTCCAACAGATTAACAAAAAACCCTACACGAACATGAAGATAACACCCCCCTTAGTTCACCAAATGTTATCTCCCTGTTTATTAAAGCATGCACACCATGAAAGCACTTACTAGATTGGAACTAAAACATGAAGGACCAGAATCAGAACTGGACAAAGACAAGTCTTGTTCACGCTAAACTTTTTCCTGGTTGCAAGTGAACAACAGAAGTATTTAAAATATAGCTATCAAAGTCCAGCTTACAAGGAAAAAAGACAGAGTTTGCTAATTGTAGAATAACACCGTACCAACCAAATGCAATTATCACTTAATCAGTTGGTGTTCGTTACTGCTGACAAATATCTTGTTAGCCTGGTTAGCAAGTCTGCCTGCCACTTGCCAAAATATTTTGTTTTATTTACTCCTGGTGACTTATTTTGTGAATGTGGTGAATTTTAAAATCCCCCCCTACTGATCACATAACTGGAATAACACACATTGGTCTTATATTTCAAAGTGTAAATTGATCTCTTGATCTGTGAATGTCTCCCTATAGTCTATGCTACCCTTCTTCTGGATTGGTATAACAAATGCATTTTCAAAGTGATGTTATGGGGACTTAGCTATGCAATTCCCATTAGTGTCAATGGGGGTCGCAGGCTAAATTCCTAGGCAATGCTTTGAAAATTGAGCCCCGGATTTTCAAAGGAAGGATAGTTTGTGTTAGAAAGGCAGTGTCTTTCAGTTTTTAAGCCACTGCATTAAAACGTGCCTTTTTTTAAAAAAAAGCTTTTTTTAAAAAAAAAAAAAAAAAAAAAAAGCAGCACTGTGCATTTAGAAATTGTGCCTAAATCGGGGACATTTAAATGTTCACAAGAATGAAACAGATTTATATTCAAATGCTTCCATCTGTTTCAAATTTATATGGGAAAATCATATCTGTCACTATCTTGAATGCTGGGATACAATATTTAACACACTTGTAAGCGTCCAATGTATAAACTCAGAGGTTATAACAGCTGAACCACTAGGAATTGTTGTTATGCTAAGAAAAAAACAGAAGTTACTTGTGTTCAAATAAGTCTTTTATAACCTAAATTCTCTGAAAGGGCAGAATTCTTTCCTAAAATCTGGACCTTGAATCACTGTGAGAGATGCCTGGTCCTGTTATATTCATGAGCAAGCCCAAATACCTTTTTTATTCTTGGGCACTTCAAATGAACTTAGACCTGTGTACAAAATAAAATGCTTGCTGTTGAAGTCACGTGAACAAGCTTGTTGCTGTTACCATAACCAGAGAAACACTTATAACGTATAATTTTTACAAATCCCATTAAAACTTCAAGCAGCCCAAGATGTAACTTCTGAAGAAAGTCAGTGAAAAATAGTCACTGAGGCAAATATAAATAGCTAGGCCCTATGCAATACACAACACAGCAACAAGTAATACCTCTTCAAAGAAGATTTGTTTAATTACAGTGCAAATGTTTATTATGAAGTGTGTTCTTTTTCATCATTAAAGAATAAGCTGGACTAGTAGCAAAAGAACCGTCTTTTGAGTCTAGAAACAGGGAAGAGTTTGAAAAGCAGGAGCCTGGCAGACAGTCAGGCTCCAGAGGGCACGGGCTCGGGCCAAATTGCTCCTGTCAAGCCCGTTAGCCCGTACATGAAGTCCCTTTAGACAAAGCATAAAACTATGTCAATGGTAAAATTTGTGTGGATTAAAAATTGTGTATTATGCAATGGCCAGGTCATTCACCATTTTTTTTTTTGTTTTGGAGCTTCTGACGCAGAGGCGTACGCGCTCCAACAGCACGCAAGGGTGACAAGTGCAGGCCCCCAAAACAGGACATTCGCCTCTGGCCTGAACGAGACTTTGAAAATACATTTTCACTTTTTAAAATTATGGTAGAATTTAATATAGCACAGTTAAATTTAAGCTGTCATTTTCATTTGGCTTCTGCTTTTTCCTCTTTTAAACACAGACTTGCAAGTAGCACTTAAACATTGAAATTTACCAAAAGTATTATTAACTGAAGAGGTATATTTTACAGTTAAGTTTAAATAAACTTAAGTTAAATAAACTTAAGTGTTTTTTTTTTCAACTGCACAAGACTTGTAAGAGGCTGGCTTTAAAGTATTTGTTCGTCTACAAAATAATGCCATAAATGGCACGTGATGTGGCACTGTATCTTAAAGTATGTTTCTTAGGGAATAAAACTGTATCATTTGTATCAATCCTTCCTGTAAAACTCCATTTGAGGCATTTCACTAAAAAATGTATTCAAAAATTTCAAAATCTAATGTTAAAATTAGATTTAACTGCCTTCTCAGGTTTAGAGAAGGTGGGACTAATTAAAAAAATCATCTAACCTGGTGTAAATGGATTAAAATTTAAACCCGAAACAAGTCCACTTCAACTTTCATAGTACGTTCTGGAACAGAATATTCTTGTCCCATTTGTCATATTTAAGAATTAGCAGTAGCCATGTGACTAACTCTAGATGCTTTCAGTCTCACCAGAGGTCAGTATATACACTATACGATGAATAATCATTCTCTGACAAATGCTGTTTTGAATAAACTAATCCAAACTGTCCTTGTATACACGCACATCTAGTCTATAAAGTCAGGCTGCTGTTCCCCAGAACTAAACATCCATAGTGGTCTGCCCAAGCATAATTACAACTCCAAGTTTAAATTTCAGTCCAAATACTTCCAGGCTTGAGGAAAGGCATTTTAGATACACGGTCCTGGCGTGTGAATGTAAACTGATGCCTACAGGAAGACAAGTAAGCATGGCACAGATGCATAGCATCAGGCTGGTGCTCACAGAGGAGCCACTTCAGCTCTTTGTGTGACGCTGCAACTCAGAACTGACCCAGGAAGCCACCAACCTGGCCACTGGGAATTAGTGACTCAGAGGTAGAACAGGATATTTCCTTTTCATAGCTTTCCAGTTAGTTGTCACATTTTGGCTTGGACCAAAACACCAGAGGAAATGACATCTGAGAAAAATACTGAAATTACATTGTTAGAGAGACTGAGGCCTCCAACCTAACAGAAAGATACACATCAGGTCTATAAGGTTTATAAGCATCTCTTGAATCTGCAGCATTTGGTCTCCACAGAGGTCAGTGATCTCTAGTGTGCACTATGAAACACATCATCTCCACTGAGGTAATCTGGGGTTCTAACAGCAGGTAGGGGAAAATCGTTTGTTTCAACACAACAGTCTAATTATTTGTTAATTTAAAACCTTTTTGTTTGGTTTGTTTTGTTTTTAAGATTTGTGGAGTTCTCAAAAAGCTGCAGATCTAAAATAAAAAAAAAAAAAATCAGTCTTAGTGCTCCAGATTATTCTCTTACGTGGCCATCAAAGCCCTCAGCATTTTATATACAAGGCGTCTCTCTGAAAAGCCTCCACAAGAAGCAGATACAAATATAGCAACTGTTCAGTAAAGTATCTCAGCTGATCTTGGCTGCCGAGGTAGAACATGTGGAAAGCCACTGAAATCTAAGACATAATAGGCCAGAAACCAGCATCATTTTGTTTGCACCCAGACAGAAAAATCCAATGCAACCCATAAGATAAAAACACTTACAGATGTGCTCATCGTGAGTTTACTGTAAACAGACAGTTATTTCTTCCAAAGTAGCACATTCAGGGTACGGCTGTATAACCACCCTTCATAGCAGATGAAGTTACATCCCTTAGGGAAAGCTATACTAGACCTGGGAACCACTGGACAAGGAATTCCACAATCAGCAGCTCAGGAATGTAAATATAGACAAGTTAAAAGCAAAGCCAAAATCACTAGACAAAAGCTTCATATTCTTTCCTGGACAACATTCACTTTCTTCTTCAGCTACTACAAGATGTTTACTTCCACATTTATATCTATCAAATGACTCTAAAAACACTTTAGCAAATACTACAGCCCATATAAAATCCTGGTACTTGTTTTTGTTTTTCTTGTCCAGATAACTTGGTTTAGCAAAGGCTTCTGAGCCCGGTAAGTTGCAGTAACAAGAAACCCAGATAACTCACAATTTGTTTTTGTTGGCTTTTTGCAAAAAAATCTTTCTTCTCCTGCTGCTATGTTTGCAAACATTTTAGGAAAAACCCTTTCTGCTTAAGGTCAATAGTCCACTACCACTTCTTTTCTAAGAAACACATCTACAAGAAATTATTCTCCTTAGAATTTGTTTTCCTTACAATATGCCTTTTCTCATTACTTCTCAGATTATATTTTCTTAAAATGTTTCGTCTGAAAAATTATTTTTACAATTGCTATCGAAGAGAGAAAAATTCCAAAATACGTAATATGCAATTCGTAATAATTAGTCTTCATATCTTAAGTCCAACAGATCCCAATATACATGGAACTTTTGCTGAGTAATGACAGCACAATTCAGCGTCTAATGCCTCTTGCAATTTGAAAACCTCTTCCCCTGATTTTACTTGCCACTTTGAAATGTTATCCCTTTCTGGTGAGTAATCCTGTGCCAGATTCTTTTGCTTCTTAAACGAACGTTATTCTCACCCTTTATTGACTGACCACATCTATTATCACATGTAAGCAGTGTTAATCCTCTAGTAATTAACACCCTTATTAAAGTAATTTTAACTCAAAGAAGTTTAAATCGCATTATTGGTTTTATTTAATTAAGCTATGGGGACTGTTTTACACTGTCATTTGAGTTTTCAGTTTGTGCCTTTTCAACCTACCAGTTACACAGGTTCCCCCCACACCCCCAGTTACCTGTGTATTTCTATCTAGGAATTGTTCAACATTATTCTGTTTCACTGTGAACTTTTTGAACTATCCACTGTGTCAATGGATGCAAGACTTAGACACTATACTGAACATATTACCATTCCCAAAACTATCATTTGCGTGTGCATTTCAATGAAATCATCAAATCTCAATATCTCGTTAGTGCTTAAAATGAAAGAGCCACTTTTAATGTCCTTCTCATACATCTTAAGCAATGGCAAAGATTTTTATTTAAACTTTAGACTGGCAAAAAGGAAGGAGAATCTGAATGCACTGAGTTGTGCCACTTGCAAAGGCTGGATCAGCACTTTTTCTGTTACTTCAAAAATAAGTCAGGTTTCAAAGTTGCTTTCTGTGTGTGTATGTGTGTGTGTCTCCACTGCATGTTCTTTTCTACGGGAAAATATCTGATGGCCTATGTTCTCTTACAGATCTCAGGTAAGCTACTCAACTGACACGTTTGACACAGGGTCAAAAGATGAAAACTGTCTTCTGGTTTAACTGCATCATGTTACACTGTGCACTCTGGAAGAGTGTGGGCTAATTGTGTGTCCTCCTGGAACGATTTCCTGGAGGCACGCCACTGAAACGGGGAAAGCTTGTGTTCTCCTGGGAATAAGGCAACCCGATGGCTTCATGGACTTTATACACCATTAACTGTGTACTGAAAGTCCTTTCTTTGCTTTGGGTAAAAACATCTCTTCAAACATCTGCTGTTTAAAAAAGAAATATTCTTAATGGGTCTCAGCATAAACCATAGAAAATGATAAACACAGAAAGAAAAGGATAAGAACAATAAAGTACATTTATAGACAGGAACTGACTTTTTCTTTTTTTTTTGTCCTTCATCCCGTATCTTTAACTTCTTCTTTTCTCCCCAACATCTACTGCTTCCATCTACTCACCTTTTGCCCTTTTTTTTTAAAAAAAATTTCTTTGTATTTCTGTTCATATTAATTCTTTTTTCTCCCACCATCGTGCTCTCTATGATTACAGGGTCTTCTAAGCTGTGCTGCTCCTTTGCTCCTAATGCTCTAGGGAAAATCTTCTCCAAGAGGAGAACCTTTTTAAGTTCTAAAACATAACCCGTATGTGAATCTTGTATGTAAATTTTATTTATTTCAATATTCTTTAAAAAAGTGCAACTTTTGCTCCAAACCTGACACACCCATAAGAGACATATATGTTGTATAAGCCAGTATGATATAAAACTGTGCCTGAGAACATACTGGTTCAGTTATATTGCTTAGAGTACAATTAGTTCACTTCATTCAGAAACCAGTTATTTACGTAACGGTATGAAATTCAATCATTTCTTTTGTCACCTATTAGTATCTTTGCACTAACAGAAAAAAAATAAGAGGGTTTAACCTCCCAAATTTCACTGACTGACTGGAGGCAGTCAGACAGTCAGAATAATAATTTTTTTATTTGTATTTCTGCAGTGCTGAAACAGCCAGCTGAACACCAGTGTCACATTGTGGTACATATCGTACAAACACTTTTAAGACATGATCTTTTTTTCTAAGACACTATGATCCAAATGAATAAAATTCATTAACTACATTTCACTTATTCAAGTCCATACTATGTCTATGCAATTCCTTCCTTGTGTTGTTATTGTTCTGAAGCAGAGAACAATTCTTGGTTTCTTCTTGTAAAAGATTCCTTTGATTTTACTGGATTTTACATTTACCCTATAGTGGCTTCCAAAGAAGAGACAGACTAACTTTCTTTTTCACACAGGAAACTAGAAAAAGGAAAAAAATGGGATATTCTGCCTGCTGCCTGTGATTGACAGACAATTTAGAGAAGGAATGGAACCTAAATATGTCAATTGATGCAACTGAAAAAATATTGAAGGCAAATCTGGAGGGCTAAGGGGTTGATAGTGTTGCCCAATATATACTACACACCAGTGATACTACCACCTTAGTTAAAGCTGGAGGGCATAAGCAATTTTGGGGCAGAAATTATTGAATATGCTAATACAGCTACCAGTCCCATGGCTCCCTGATGGGAGACTAGGCCTCATAGATGTTGAGAAAATACCAATAACAAGTAACTTGAAGGAAAACAATAATATTCTTCTCTTGTGTTGTTCAGTTAACAATGCTCATTCATTAGTCATAGGAACCACATACCACCCACGGGATTCAGAGAAAGTCCTGTGGACCTGGGGGCTCCAAAACTGAACTCCATCCATCAGCTCAGGGCTAAAGAAGGGCCCAGACACAATGGTAGAGATCCTGCAGCAATTGGCTGTCAGCAGGAAGACAACAGCTTGATATAATGTATTCACAAACTTCAGGAAAGTCATGCACCCAAATCTTCCTTCCTTGCATTTAGATAATTTCTTATATGGCAAAGATAAAGGCGAGCACCATAGGGGGAGCAAAACTGCTAGCAGAAGAAAACTAGAGAGAAACTTCATTCCACTGAATATGATGTGTATTGGTGACACAAAGAAAGGTTAAGTAGGAGTTTACAAACGTAATAGGCACATGGATCAATTTCTTCTAATTCAAGCTAGAGATTTGTTAATTGAGAAATTATCTGAAAGTGAACCTTCTGAAACCCTTCTACCAACAGCTCATTCTGCAAAAGAACAGAAACCATCTCCAGATAAGGCTTATTTTGTGCTTTCTCTCATAATGTCCTTGGAAATGACTGCTTTATGAATAGTTTCCCAGACATGTAGCATGCCAGTTTAAAGAAATTTAGTATCTCATCCAAGAAAACTGAAGCCTTTGGGTTCTGGCATTGCGGACTGGGTATAACCGGTATAAGCACTTCAACTACCAAGGATACAGTTTTAGTGCCATTTACATCATGATCTTACAAGGGAATTCCTCTGTAACTACAGGATGTGCTTTCTTGAACAAAAAGGTTTTCCAGAGGTATGAAGTTTTCATCGTAACAACAACTCTGCAGATTTTGAATGAATTAACTATTTCTAAACCTTGTCTTATGAAAGTATTGATGACTAAGAAGAGGAGCTGAAAGCTGATTAAATGTGACAGTTGGTAGCATTCAAATAGGGACTCAGATATGTGCATCTAAATAGTCTTGACAGCAGCTTTTGCCTACCTTTTTTTTTTTTTAATATCTGCTTTGATCAATGTCTCCAGTGAAACTTTTAGTAATTTCTATGATGGTAGTATTTAGAAACTGGAACTCCCCTCCACTGCTCTAAGAAGTCAAGTGTTTCACCTGCACATAACAAATGAGATCAATAAATGCCATTACCTGTCTCAGTTCCAAAAACTTAAATTCACCCAAGAACAACAACCACCCCCCTCTTGTTCAACTAAGGCTTATGTTCTTATGCAAAGGCTGTTATCTGCAGGTCTCTAAGTCAAGCTGAGCCAGTGCTTCATGAGTTCTGTCATTTTCTAAATACACAGTTCAGCTTTCGTGTCAGCTCATCTAATTCTTGCATATATCTGGTTTGGTAAATGGAGAACTAAGAGAATTGTATCCCTTAAATAAACTATCTTAAAGAAACAACAAGAAAATTATTTTCTTATTTTTTATAACTTCCATGATTTAGGTACCTACAGCATTCTTTACTGTCAGTTAGGAGATGACATTCACTTCAAGCATTACACCTCTCACCACATAGTCTTTTGTGCACAATCTATACTATACTTTCCTCTGGAGAAACTGGTATAGTTTTTGCCGTAAATGGAGTAGCATATCTTGTCGCTAAGTGGCCACATGTATATCATTTTAGTTAAGTAAGGCATTAATAGGGCTACTGAAATGATGTAACAGCATTTGTACGCTGAGGTTTTAAAACCTATTTTCAGGTATGGCCCCTCACTGTCAGTAAGCCAGGATCTAGAGCAAAAATTTGGTACGCTATCTGCATGTTATTTGCACTTCTCTGCTGAAAAAGGGGCATTCAGATGCCGAACTGGATACAATCTGTTTTACACTGAATTTGATGATCGATTTAATGTCCCAAAGAACATACATACACCTAATACCTGGCACGTGTGCTCTTAGTTCCTGGCAGTAACAGGGTAGGAATACCTACTGCCGGGAAATGACTGACTTGCCATCCTGTTTTTATTCTACAAATCCTTATCAAGATAGTGTATCCAAAGCCGTGCTTGTTTTTGACCCCCTGCTGCTAATTTCTGTGCATTTGTTTCCAAAGCTTCCTAATTCTTACCAGCTGGCAGGTATAACCCCCATCCAAGTAACAAGCTGGCTTGTTTTTGTGTACAGAGCACCGACTGACATCTTCCTCACAAATATCTATACACACAACTCGTGATCTGAGCCTACTGGGATTACCTACAAGCTTCACAGAATCTAGCTGAAAAGGAGAAATCAAAAGTAAGAGATTAAATTGGGGAATATAAGTGCTTACAAACAATTTGTCACATTCGTATGAAGAATTCCCATTTACTTGTAAGAATACAGTACTCTGAAAAGAGATTGTACACCCCCTGCAAGTCGGTAACACATATTTAGCATGCAGTCATACTCAAATAACTGTGTCATTTTGAATACAGGTATGCATATGCATGCTGCCCCTGTATGATGCAAATACATGAGATATTGAGCCTTGAAGTGTCCCTGTTCTGCTCACAGTGCGCCTCAAGCCCTCCTTCTGCTTTAGCACAGAGTCAATTTATGGAGAAGGGGAAGGCCAGCAAGAGTGTTGCTTCCTCCCACAGCAAAGCGAGGATCTATGGTCTGAAACCCAGAGAGGTGCAACTCCTGTTTCGTTGCTGTCTGAAATCTGAGCTCCATTCTTTAGCTGAATAAGCAGCATTGCACTGAAAATTAGAGAAGCACAAATCCCATTACATAGCACCCTGAGGCTGGGCTTCACGTTACAGATGTAACATGCTCCTCTGCTTGTTCAGAGAAGCTGGGGAGTGCATGGGGGGCGGGAAAGGGATCAGGAAGCATTGTGAAAGAGGCTCTGTGAAGATGAAAGTCTCAACGACCATTTCCCTCAGGAAGCAAAAGATGAAATATTCTATGCTACTTGCTAATTAAAAATGCAAACTGTTGCCTTATGAAAGAGAGGCTTACTTTTATCTTTAAACTCTGAAGTTTTTAACTTACTTCTAAACATACTGTTAGGGATCTCCCCTCTTGGAAAATCCTGATGTTTTTTCAGGTTGAGACTCTTCTGTGGAGTAGAGGCCAGGGGTGGGTGTACCCTACTAATTTCAAAGCCTAGGCATTGCGTGGGCTGGCAGCTTGTGAAGGAAGCCACAGCACACCTTTAGAGCCCTTGCCCTCCAAGAGTCATGGTGGATAGGTGGATATGTTTGGCAACAGGCTGCAACTTATTCTCTGAAGTCTCCTGAAGGGCTCAAAAGCGCTCTCCACAGGGAACACAGATGGTGAGAGCTTCGGCATGCTTCAAGTTGGGGGAATCAGAGACAAGCCAGAGCTGAAATCAGTTACGACCACAGGAAATGAATTCAAATTAAACACTGCAAACAAAACAGTGGGGAAGACTGAGCTGTCAGCCTGCATTTAGTGGCAGACAATCCCATGGCTGAGATTGAAGCCCAGTGATCTGTTACATAGTTCCTACCTACAATGAGTTACTTCTGAGTTTATCAGAAGGCCAGCATCATCCCTCAGTGATAAATGAGAAGCAAAGAAGAAAGAGGAGGACTATATTAAGTACTAGTAAGAATTTTCTCCTTCCAATAATTTTACGTCTGTTGCATGCAACACTACAGTTCAGGTTAGCAGTATTTCTCACCAACAATACACCACAAAATGCATTACAAAGTAAATGGAAAAACAACGCAAGAAACTGTCAATGTAATTTCCATTATGCTTTGGAATCAGAAGAAAATGTATTATACTATTAAATATCAGGTATCAATTTTTACAAGGAATACATATTGTGTATTAACAATAACTTGAGCTCATAGAAGTGCTTCTCCACATGCTTATTTACACACATCCTAATCAAAATACATGACAAAAACGTATCTACAATGTTTACATGGTACATTATTCTGCATATTAATCACATTCATTGCATTATGAATTTATGTCTAATTTATTTCTAATGTTAGTAAAATGTTAACAGAAATAGCTGAAAATCTTCAAAAATTTTCTCCCATACCTACGCAAAATTTATGGACCTTGTTGTTCACAGCCCTCGGTCTCACAGACTGGGATACATCACTATCAGACTGTAAACTATATGTTACCGTGTGGGTGGAGATACTGCTACGGTGCTTGCTTAACTCTGGGGTTACCAACAGTATATGATTATGTTCACTTGAGATGACTGCCCCTGTTGCAGGACCAGCACTGACAGCAACTGGAGGATACTAACAACACGTACTTAAGTGCCAAAAGAACACAGATGAGACACAGTTCTCCTCACCCCTGGCAAAAAAAGGAAATTCCACAATCATCAAGCTAGCTGACTACTTGTCTGAGATCAGACAGTAGAGGAAGAAGGCCTGTTTGAAACTGAAGTAGTGCTCATGGCAGAAAGAAGCACTGGAAACAAATTGTGAAGTCTAAAGTGAAAAAAAGTCAAGATGCATTTGCAGCTTAGGTTATAACTCTGCAGCCAATGATTTGATTTCATGAATAGGCATTTGTTACCACCCAGATGGTTAAGAATCAGGAAAGTTGCCCTAGGACAGCAACTGTTGCTGACCTCGCAGATTAACATGAGGTTATTGTTCCTGTCCACTACAATGGCTCTCCAAAGAATAATGCATGAATTGTAAAATTCAGGACTTTTCCTCACAGCATTTAAGTGTCCAGGACATCCAAGAAACTGCCTCACATTCCAGAACTGTAACCCTAGTCTTTAGGCACTAAAGAACAGACCATAACCGGGACAAAACTAATTCGTGTCGGAGGCTGAGCTTCCTCAGTGACTAATTCAAGTAGGACAAACTAAGACCTGTTTACTTTTGAAGGTTAATTCCAATTGACCTAGGATCTGAATCGGTAGCAAAATCCCCGAAGTTCATTCCACCTCACTCTGGGACACTACACTATTTACCCAGGCTCCCTATATAGACAGTAGCAAGAGATTATCTTCAGAGAGCGACGCAGGTCGCAGGAGAGCTGGGTCATCTTCACGAGATGCCAGAGACCAGTCTCTTTAAAGCAGCACATGCCACTTTGATAATCGCCTTGCTGAGGTGGCCTGCCCCTCACTGACTTTAAGTAAGTGGGGTGAAAGGGTGCACGTAGGTGTGACCTCAGGTCATACGCTAAGATAAGTGGCATGAGGCATGCCGCAATTACTGCAGCTGTACAGAACCATGAATCTATCCCAATTTTGTTAGCAGCTGCTTAGCTAGATGGAGCTGCAAGTTTCTAGTTGATTATGGCCATGTGATTCTCTGTTGGTATGGGGAATTGTATATTAGTGTGCTCCCTGGCGTAAACTTCAGGTAACTCTCTAAGAAAATGCTGTGTGTTATTCTGCAGTTCTACAGCCACTGCCCATCTTCCTGGGGCTGAAGCATAATCCCCTCTTATCAGCCCAGGGATGAAACTACATAGGTACATGTATCATTTGGAGAAGAGTCCATGGCTGCTATAGATGCCAAGATTTCCCGTGATGCAAAAGTCAAGTCTGGTTTTGACTATGCTCATTACCTACCAGTCAGCATGAAGCAAGTAAGATGGACTCTTCCATTCGAGGTAAACCACTCACTTAAAAAAGACTGTCCAGACATGAAATTATCCTGGATTCATTTTTTTAAGATTACTCCATGTGATATATAAGTTTTTAAGATCTTCAGAAATTGTGGCCCCCCACCAAAAGTTACTTTCTGTCTTGTCTGCCCAACATATATAGCACAGCACAGTCAAACCAAAAAAGTCAGAAAGTCATCTATGCAGATTGAAGTCTTCCTCCTGGCAGAAGACGACAGAATAGAGAACAAATCCACTATGTGTGATTAGCCACACACACCAAGTCACCTCTGTGGGATGCTGAGATACTATGGTTATGGGAATAGCACAAAAAATCTTTATTGACTATGGTTCTACAGATTACTAAAATATTTAAGGAGCATGTTAAGTATGACAAGAGCATAAGAGGGGATAGTACAAGGAGAAAGACGTGGCTCATCAAAGGAGACACTGGTAAGTGCCTGCCCCTTCGTGATTCCTGGCCTCTTAGAGCTCCCTGCTACTAACCACTGTTCTCTTCTTAGAAGCAACTCTTTCTCATGCCAACTGTTTCTGTTTGCTTTTCTACATCCGCGGAAGGAAAGACATGAGCTTGCTGGGGACAACATGCTGTCTATACATTGTCTTCAGGGAAAGATGGAGGATCAGGAACTGTTAGGACAAAAATACCTATGGCAATTCTTTTCAAAGCTGCTCCTCCCCCCTGAGTAATCATCCAAGTGTAGCTCTTCCCTCTCTGTCTTCCAAGCTGGATCCTTGCAAGTGACTTTACTTCTTTAGTAAAACGTGCTACAATATTCTACTGCCCAATCCTCATTAATCTTACACATTGCCCTAGTACAACAGAGAGAGAGTAAGCTGTTGTTGAGATAACTGGCTTCCATTAGCAACCATGTGATTGGCAGGACGATAAAGTCTCTTTCCCTTGCAGGTCAGCTGCTTTTTAAGAAGAGGGCAATCCTGCTGATCCATCTTTTAGCTACAGTCTCTCACTGAGTCCCAAATCTCCTGCCTTTTAGCTTTGATACGGTTCAAGCTTTCCCCCTTGTATCAGCCCCTACCTGTCATCAGCTCCTCTGTACCAAACAGCCAATATCAGGAGTTTGACCTCAGGGCACAGTCCGGGTGGGCAGGTAAAACCTGACCACTGGACCTACTTCCTTATCTTTCATATCCTGCAATTCATGAAGAAGTATCAAATTCAAACTAAAAAACAGAAGCATGACCTTTTATAAGAACTTTCTGAAAAAGGCTCTGTTGCCTTTCTAAGTATTCTTGAAATGAACTGTCATCCACCCTATTAAGATAGAAATGGATCACAAATAAGGAAGAGAGGGGAAACACTTCAAATCCTTACTAAATGGTAAGTGTTGTTTTTAATGTCTACTTCCAATACCCATATGCTTTTGGTGAGGCACACAAAAACGTAGTAAAAAACAAAACAGATTTACTAGAACTATTCTACAATGGCAAGCTCCAACTACAACCTAATGAACAGAGCTGCCCTGATTTTTGCTGTTTATGAAGTATTTGAAATTGATTAGATTCCCATGGCATACACAGCATCCTCCATAAAGCATTACTTGTATCAAGAGAATTCTAAATGTAAATTGCTAACATAAACTGAGAGCTATCATAAGCAACATAATCTCTATTTATGTGACATGCTGGACAGCTGGTGCTTAAAACATACAAAAATATTATTTATTTCCTGTAGCAAGTATGTACACACCCTGCCCTCCTGCATAGCTGGAAATCACATTTTGCCTTGAAACAAACATAGGCTCTGCAAGGATTTATACCACTTAGGTGGATGACAGAAATGGTGCCAATATCTCTCAACATCCTTTCCCTTCAACCAAACTGACTTAGTACAAATTGGAAGATGTTTAGTCACTTCTAACATTGGTAATAAAAGAAGAATAAAAAAGAATCCAGAAGAGAAAGGCTGCTAGTCCAGGCAAGACTTGTGGTATTTGAAGTCTGGCAGAGTACATCTTTACGTACTGAATTCTGGAACTCCTGATGTACACTTATCACATGGACAAATCTTATGGCCATGATCCTATATCCTCCTCACGTAGTCCATGCTTATCCCATTGTAGATATTGTTCATTTTTTACATAACTGTGAGAATGTAAGAGATAACCCTATTTTTTAACTTTTTAATTTAAAAATACACTTTAATGAAGTCCTTTCTAACTGTTAGGAGAAATTGGCATACTTTTGCATCAGGAATTTTCCCTTCTGAAATGCCTTTTCATTATCTTGCTTTGAAAAATCTACTAATCTATTACAAGCAAAAATATTCTTATTTCTCTTATTTTCTGATGATTTTGACAGGCTCATACTGGTGCTGAAAAATTCACCATCTGCAGAAAGCTAAAGACCCTCCATGTGCAGTTAATGATTCATTTCACTATTTAAATCACACTTACACTCGCAATTTTGTGAAATAATAGATCCTTCCTAAAAAAGCTTACTTCAAGTATGAAAAGTTTTTGAAAATTAATTGCTATGGGTGGATATAGTGTCAGAATTTACAGAGAGCAGGGAATAGAAACAAGTACGTGAAATTAAGATAAGTAGATTTTAGTCTGGAAAAACCTTCCTTTTGGCAAGAACTATGGAAAAGTGCTTCCAATATTAAGGCATTTAAAATTAAATTTGATACAGAATAAAGATCAGCCAGTTGGAATAAAGCTGCTTTCTGACCATTTAAAAGAATTCTATGTAACAAATTAAGGAAAGGAAATGCTAAATAATACCATGCCTGATTCTGCTCTCCAGGGAGTAGTTTTGCAGACAGAAACAATTGCTCAAAATGGAATCAGGCCAGCACACACCAGGGTAACATGTACACTCTTGCAAAAAGGTGTCACAGGATCTTTACAAAATTGTCAGGACCAAAATTCAATCTTATATCCATGTAACAGTACCACCGGTAGCACAGTGCCCCCTAACAACACGTTGGGGAAACAGTTTTATGCTAAATTACAGGGAACAGTGCCACTAATAACACTTCAAATAACTGCTTTTTAAAACTAATTACATGGGAATGCAAAAACATGAAAGGTTCTTGAATTTAATAACTTCAGCATTGGTCAAAAGGGGAAATTAGTAGGGTAAAAACCAACAACTAGTGTCTTACTTGTCTGAGGTCGATGAAAGCTAACTGCAGGGTGTCTCCCTGGAATCCTGGCACAGGCTCAGAACTAGCAAACACTGCAAAGAAAGGTTAAAAATATTACTGATGTAGATTTTTTAAAAAATCTAACCTAAAATTAATTTTCACGCAATATAAATGCTAGCTAGCATTAAAATGAAGCCAGTTTGATAGAAATAGTTTAAAATAATAACTCACGGTCATTAAAAACAAACAAACCAACAAACAACTTTTGCATCATTTTTCCAATAATCCCAAAGAATAATACCTTTAGAAGTATTATTAGGAATTTTGCTTAAAATTCTAACCCCGTAGTAATGCTACAACCACAGAAGCCAACATCTTTTCTTGGCCTCAGGTGAATGATTACTGAAGAATTTCAAAATAATACCAATTCCATGGCTGTCAACATATTTTCAAACATCTGCTTTTGTTACAGCATCTGCACTATAAAAAAAAACACCTCTAGCCAAACAGCAATAAAAGACAAACACTAAGGCAGGAGTTAGTTTAATGTGTAGATGGCAGGTGGAAAGCTCTACATGCTACAGTCAGAGCAGAGCGGAAATGCCCGTTCACGCCTTTTAGCCAGCTTATCAATAATGAACTTCTGCTCTTTTTCAACCCCAAAATAGGCTGTCAAAATTGGAAGGCAAAACTATATTCAAAATAGAAAAAATGGTAACACTTATGGTAATGAAAAAAGTCAGCTATTTGTTTAAATTGGGAAATGATCAATAATTGTCAAACTGAAAGTAAGTACACTTTTTGTTGTTCTTATCCCAGTCACATGTTTGTAATAAAGACACATGCAGAAGCACCCACTGCCTCACATCCCCACTCAAGTTAGACATCTTACTTCAAAAGAGCTTAAGAGAATTTTTATTATGCTCTTTGGTTAGAGCTCTTAACAAAACAAAGTAAATATTACTGTAATAGTTTGAGAGAGGTATCATCTGAGGCAGTGAAAGGTAACATTTTTTTCCAAGTTTGAGAAACAGGTCATTCAACAGTAGAGGAAACAGAACATACGTATCCAAAAAATTTCCAGATACAGTGTTCAACTCTACTGTGCCACATGGACTCCTACTAACATTTAAAAGTAATATGAAATCCTTAACAGATTTATTTTTTTAACTGCTAGTTAGAAAATTTGGATCATCAAGTGAAAACAACATCCAGAAAGACATCAGTGGCTAACAAGATGGTAAAATAACGGGCTCGATCGTTTACTGCTGAATGCATGGTTTCAACTTAAGGGAGACTAATGAATTCAGATAGACTATTCACAAATCTAAAAATTATTATATGGAATGGAACTGTAAAGGAAAACAATAAAGATTCTTACTTAAGTCGTAAAAGAAGCTACCAAGATCATGTCAGAATGTCTAAGAATAGCTTAGTAATAGATGAATATAGTATCAGAGTAGTAGCTTTACCAGTAGAGGCAGAATTTATTACTTGTATTACAGTGGTGCAAAAATTTTTATGGACAGTCATGCAATAGGAAAACGAATTAAACTGGAACATGACTTGATTCTTCATCAACGAAAGGAGTAAAAAATAGCAATCAAACACCCTAGGGAGAACACTGTAATGTCACAGAAAAGTATTGGTAACTGTTGGCAAATGCTCACTGATTACCGTATTCAAGTCTGAATTTTAAATTGTCTGGTTTTCCTACTTTGTAAGTAACACCAGCCTTCTAAGGGAGTTTTCAGGGAGTTTCAATCTACCACAAAGACGCTTTTCAAATAAAAAAGAAGAAAGATAAAAAACAGTAGGAAAAGCATATCCTAAACCCAGCATTTTATAGAGAGTTTGGTTAATAATAAACTCTTTAGAGGCAGCAAAGAAAAACAGTCTGTACAACCATCAACTTGCAGAAGACTTCCAGGCCCATGAAAGCACCCTTCTGAATGCTCTAGGCTAAAGGGCTGGGTGTCTCCATGGCTTCTGCAGGTATTTCATGGCCACTGGGACCACCCTTTCTTCAGGGACAGACAGGTCTATGATGCTGGCCCCTGTGGTCAGCCAAACTCAGCATTTAAAATGGGAACACTATACTATATCAGCAAATTCTTTGCAATGCCCCATAGCAAACAGCTAAAAAGAGATATACGGGTTGTGAGCTGTGGCAGCGCACTAATAAGGAGAACAAGCGTGATGGTCAGAAGGGGTCTTTTCTACATCGCCTAAACAAGGAAGGAGAACCTGTACTATTCTTGAAAGAGAATGTCCACCTGTATCTGATCCTGTATAACTTACTGTTCATACACAGTACACTGGGATCAGCTTCTGCCATTAGAATATGAGCTCTGCCAGCCTCTCCACAATGGTAGCACTGGGAGAACGAAGCTCTACGGCAAAGGAGTGGCTACAGAACTGAAAAGTGAATATAACTGAAAAGTGTGACCTGCAGCAAAATTTTTCAGTTAGCTATCGGCACTTTATACTTTGGGAGGTACCTTGCTATAGTGGGATACTTTTACTTGCCACAGGGCAAATATTTGCATCCTTTCCACGGCTCATCAGGCTAACATAGTTTGGAATTTATCGTAACGCATTAAATAATGCAGTATGATTTAGTTTCTCTACGTAGTACCTACTACCAATGCAGCTACAGAACTAGAAGCACACAAGGTACCAAACTTACTTATTGCATACGCTTTGTTCTCTTTAGCTACAATTTTATCATTTACAACACCAGGGACACTCATTATATCACAAGCATTTATTCTCACACTTGGGTCATTTTTGACAGGTGACTACAGTAGAATTTGTTTCATTATTACAATTTCATGAGTTCAAAGGGGAAAAAGATAATCTGCTTATGGTAACGGTCAGACAGTTCCCCCTCCGCCCTGAGCTCAGGGCTTTTAAGTTTTGCTAACAATTTTGCAAAGCTAATTAAATATTTTCTACTGCACAGCATTTTAGGAAGACATTATAAGAACAGGATTAACATTCTTAATGTCTTTGTCCTAAGGGTCCTTCTCCAGATAATAATGAAACATTGTCATATATACATCTTTTAAAATATTCACCCCTTACATTCATTCTAGGCTTAAAGAGGATTTGGAGGGGTAGGAGGCTGGTTGGTCAGTTGTTTTAGCGTGCATAAGAGCATTCCGGAATTTTATAATATGAGACAGTGAAAATGCAAAGATCACCATTAAATTATCACATATAGGGGCAAACAACCAGCTGCTTGGCAGTTTGAATCAGAAACTTCAATGTTTTCGGGAAAATAGGCTGAAAATATGAATTACATGAATCTGGTATTCACAAGGCTTTTGTTAACATCTTTCCCTTCATTTTGCTGATACTGTGTAGACCTTTTCTGTGTATAGATCTTTGGCACAATGTGTGTCCACAGTATGTATAAACTCAACCTACTTCCTACAACAGTCAGTTTGGAAATTTACAGGAGGTAGGAACTAATGAAAACAGTGTGTAAATAATACAAAAACAGGCTGGGAGGTAACATATACATGAGAATGGTAAATTTTAATATTGTAAAGACGACTTCAGTCCATTTTCTTTTCATTACATTTTGTATACAGGATATATGTGAATTGATGTATATATGTGTTAATGGATATCTTAAGAAAAAGGCTGTGTCTGCTAAAGTGGAATTCAAGACATCTTTAACTGTAAATTGTACTGAAATTCTATGCACTTCTAGATTTATTAACAGGTCTCTTAATTTTATTCTCTCACAGTCCCATCTGGTTGTGCTTCTGTGTTGGTCTGGGAATTCAGTACCTAATTCCTGACAAATAGTTTTGCTGCTCAATGGCAAAAATTAAAAATCAGAGTTCAGACTTTGGATCAAAAGCTAAATTAGGACAGGTTTACTTCAGCCTCAGCATTGATTCACGGGCAGGACAGCAAAGCTACAAATGTATTTTTAAAGGAAGGGCAGAGAATCAGGTGACTATCTCGGCAGCCTCAGACACTTCGCAGCCCTGTTGGATGCTCCAGCTGTTCAAACACGCCTGGAGGGGAGCCTTGCTGAGGGAGCTGCCAGCTGGCCAGGCAGCAGCCCCCAGCCCTGGCCCCAGCACCAGCGAGATCTCACTGCTTCCCCTCACTCCCGTGCTGCCATATGTGACCGGCAGATGAAGGATGGTCTCAAGTGAGTTAAGTTAACTTGACTTCCCAGATGGGAGAGGAAGCAGGTAAAGCGAGGAGCCTCCTGAGAAGAATACAGTGCCTTTTCAAGGAAAAACAGGATTTGGGTTCCTCAGCTTCTGGCATGCCCACCTGGAGATTACCTTTGCATATGCTCAACAGAGAGCATTTGGGTCAAGATCTCTCTTCCTCTTGGATGCTGCAGCTCTACCTACAGTGGGTGAAAAAAGAGGGACTGGCAGGAAGCCCTACACAGGGCTGGTTTAGGAAGGAATCCATCCTGCTTTGCGCTATTTCTCTGCTAATCCATGCTCATTTATAGGCAGGACCCAAAACCTTTTCATCCTTGCACAGATTCATGTCTGTGTGAAGAAGGATGCCCACTCAATCATACCTCCTTCTGCCAATTAATCCTGTCTCACAATTCAGCTATGTTAAAACACATAAATGACAAAAATTACATTTAACTCTTCCAGCAATTAGAATTTCTGACAAGTTCTAATTCCTAAATAAACAGCTGATGTCAGGTCTCTAGATCTGGATGGTGTCTCTGAAAAGCTCATTTTCTATTATATACACCTTGCTTCTCATAAAGTGAGGTACAGCAACCCACATTTGAATTTCATCTTCAAGAAACAGCAAATGCTGCCCCTCCCCAGGGCACTGAAACACAATGTCCAAGCAAAAGACTACTCTTTGGGTTTTATTCAATGGGATCTAGTATGTTCTATTTTTCTGAACACTGTAGTAAGAATCCCAATCATTCTAGCAGAAGGGCACCACTGAGAAAGAGTGGTGTAAAATAGGGAGGTAAAACACTGCTCTAAGTTATAAAATATGTAGAGACAGTGAAGAAATACTTCAATTAGAACAGGGAAAACTGAAATGAAACTGAAAGCTTTTGGAATGTTTGGAAGGAAAACAAAAACTTATTAGAAGCAGAGCAAGAAGATAACAACTTTTTTTTTTTTCAATACATCACTGATACTATTACTATTCTTGACCAAAAGAATCACATACTTCTAGACTTTCTTCTGTGCTTTTTAAAGTTAGGTACCTTGCATAGAAATGCAGTGCAGGATAATGAAATCCCACAGTTCACCACAAGATCACCTCCTTCACTTCCACCTTCTTTTCTTGAAAGTCCACTTACCATTCTACCTATTTGCTGTGACTAAGAACTTCAGCACTTACTGCCTTTAACAGATTGCTGCTTATTAACAGATTGTTGGGTTGTTGGTTGGAGTGTTGATTCTTTTTAATGGAAAAGAAAAAATCTGACAAGTAATCACATTTTCCTGCTATTGTTTAGATCTCCTCCAGTTCATATTAGAAAGAATAAAAATGCAATGTTAAAGATCAGAATAAGTATCTAAAATATTGCAAAGAGTTTTTTAAAATGTATATTCAGTTAGTCACAACTTTCTACATCTCACGCAACTTCTTAGTTCAAAATGCATATGAGTATACCCCACTGTGTCTGTAAGAAAAACGTCAAACCCATGTATACAATACAGTAGGAAAGTGCCCAACAGTTGTGAATTATTCGCACGCTCTAAGCACTAATTGAAATGTCACTGCTGTATCCATTAATCCCTAAGTGGCTGGGGGAGGGTGATGAGCAAGAACATAAATCACAGGCATCACTGTGAGGCCTGGAATGTGCCTGTGATGGACCTTATGAATGAAACCACAACAGCAAAGCAGTCTGAGCAAAATCTTGAGTCAACACCTTATACGACAGATTGTAAGATGTCATTTGTTGCAACATACTACTCTGATAAGCTTCCATAATTGTTTTGAAAATGCCCAAAGGGTTTCTGTGCAAAACGAAATTTTTCCTAACGTCCTTTAAAAGCTTTGTAGAAAGGAAGAATTAAAGTTTATTCTATTTGCATCTGTACAGCCCATGCTATAAGTTACACAATGGTGAAAAGAATGCATTTTTCAGTCTTTAAGTAACTAGTTTTCTGAAACTTTCTCACTTTGGCCCAAGGTTTCCCATGTCCTGTCCATGTCACAGGCTCAGTATAACAGCTACATATAACAAAACATGTTGTCTTAAGGTTATATTTTAATCTTAATATAATGAAAAGTTATCATGCTAGATTAAATAAAACTCTACTAAGATCTCTTCATTGATTGAAGTTTCCACTGTGCAGCAACGAAAGATAGTAGAAAGAGTGGTAATAGAAATTAGGACGGTACACAACAGGGCAAAGGCTGAGAAGAAAAAGGTCTGAAAATAACTGAAAGACCAGATAACAGCCGGACTCATTGGGACTTCTCATTACTTTGTTGTGAACATACTGTTCATACTGTGAAAGTCACCTGTAAGGTATGCATTTTATCACCTGTACTGCTAGACATCCCCAAGTGAAACAGTGAATACAGAGTAGTGAAGTACTGCATTGTTCACAGATGATATTTTAAATATTAGAAACAATACTACAGTAGTGGGCAAGCTTTCTTCGCTGTTATGCTATTTGTTCAGAAGGCAGATGACTTGTGTTGTGGGTGCACCAATTCAGCTTGTCAAGATGAATGATTATGGTGTCAGTATTATGAATACTATGGAATTTCTGTTTTTACAACTGAGATCTTTTTTACATCTAGGAAACTATACAAATGCACATGCACATACCCCTACCCACCTACCTGAAAAGAGCACTATGAAACTTGCAGCACCAAGCACACTAAAAGTAAAAAAAAAGTCAAACCATCATTTGTTTGGTCAACTTGTGCAATCACGAGACAAACTTTAATGTCATGATCGCAAATATTTTTTCAGTCGGACCCTGATAATTCCGTTAGTTCATTCGATGCACTGAAAGGCCTTAGGGCTGTATAATGAAGGACTGTCAGAAAGATGACGGCTCTACCTGTTACAGAGTTTAGCTGAAATGTAACAAATAAGGCAGGAGAAGAAAAGACAAGCATATGGTTAAAATGTCAAAAATGCCCCTGAACTCTGTCCCTGGACTCCCAGAAGAACCCTTTGTGATGCCAACCAAATTGCTCGAAATCACATGTCCAGTTTCCCATAGGTGGCTGCTAAGTGAGCAGTCATCAATTTTTTCACGTGTCCAAACCAAGAACCTCAGGATATGACTTGCACAACTCCCCCATTTTACAGCTGTCACCAAAATCATTGAGATCCATGCTTCAAACACATAAGAGGAAAGATACTTCGAAGAAACAGAGCATAAGAATATAAGAATGTGCATTGAAAAAAACGTGAGTGAGCCTTTTCACTGTATCTCAGTCATCAGCTATAAATCCAGACCTAAAACCTATTCATAACACAACAATGTTACGGAAGTAACTTCCTTCATACAGATTACTAGCCTACCCTCAGCGGTGAGCTCCATGCACAACATGAGGAAATTAATCCTACCCTCAGTGCTGGATTGGGCCAGTTTTGTAAAATAATTCTGATGCCATATTTTGAATAAGGGTAATAAAAGATCATCTGATGTTTACTAAATGAGTACTATTATTCTGCACAGTAAGGCAGTAGTTCTAGGAGGGAGGAAATCCTATGTAACAGCATATTTAAAATTTGTATCACAATAAATAAACTCAAGAGGGAAAATTAGAATTTCACAGACATTTGACCTTTTTTTTTCTCAGCTATAAAAGCATAATATTTATGTAGTGGTTTGGGGCAATTTTGTACCCTTTTTACTGGATATAGCGATTATGATCCCATTAGGAGTAACAACAGATGTACATTTCAGTCAGATACTCAAGTTAAAAAAAAGAAGCTTCATAAAAAAAAAATCCCAGAAATGTAAACATACGTACTCATAAATACTTTTACAAGAAGCTGTACTATAATTTTTCTTTTTTTAAAAGAAAAAGCTTTAGTAGGTTTTGGAAAAAGATCACTATATGGCTTACATTAAATAACTTTTTTGCAGTGTTAGGACAGACATACATAGGAATTCTGGAACATCTACTTACATTCACACTGTATCACATCTAAATTAAACTGCTGAATTGCTCCCATGCTTATTTGCTTTAATTCACTGTCCAGTAGCATCTGCATTAGGGATGTTGAAAGATGCTGGCAGGCTGACATGCAAGCTGTCTGGGCCACTTTTCCCTAGTAGAAAGAGCAACAGGTTTTAAGATAGAAACAAATGATACGTCACTAAAGAACTGCTTATCTGGTTTGATTTCAGTATACACTCAAAGTCTTAATGATGAAGGACTTAGATTAGCAGGGGAAAGATCACGCTTGCTGTTATTTCTTTGACCTGTTAGCTTTGTTTCTATTAAATCAAACAAGGAACTAAATTAAATATACGTTAAAGCAATTATTGGTATTTCTTCCAGAAATCCAACAGTCTTCACAAATACAAGGACATTTCCGAAATAATAACATATAAGTTGCTGAAGCATATGAACAGCTTTGTAGATTTATTTAATTTTTTTTACCCAAACAGAATGAAAGCAAGAATGTAATGAAAATCAACATGCT
Organism: Ibidorhyncha struthersii; assembly: GCA_013398815.1. Lineage (NCBI taxonomy): Eukaryota > Metazoa > Chordata > Aves > Charadriiformes > Charadriidae > Ibidorhyncha > Ibidorhyncha struthersii. Next base: position 118,125 of record VZSZ01002500.1, on the reverse strand, counting down.
GCATATTTTTAACAATAGTCACTAAAAAAACCCCAAACTTTACATAAACCAAAACCATTGCTTTCAGTTGGGGCATTTCTCATAACAGCTTGTGCTAATTATCGGCACTTTAATTGCTTGAATTCCATCTCAAAGCTTGTTGCTAAATTATTTAAAATATTCATGCTTATCCATCATCTTTTCAGGTGCTTAATAAATTAGTGCTGTCTGTAATCAACTACTTACAAAATGAAATGTAGCCCTCTGCTGTACAAAATAGAAATAATTTTCCAATCACAGTCTAGTTAGCAACATTTCTCTTTACAATGGATACGTAATTGAGACAAATAATTTTCCAAACATGAGACCAAAAGACAAAGCACAAAATCAGACATTAATTTGAAAAGTTATTAAAAATTTAGTACAGAAAAATTGAAAGATACTGAAATTCTACCTTAGAATTAAGAAAACCAATTAAGGCCAGATACCCAATCAGATGGCACCATTCTATTCATAGTGCTGCAATCTTTTAGAGCAGAGCAATCCTGCCTTTCAAATGCAATTATAAGAATCTCTGTAGTTTAGTGTACTTATTAAACCATGCTTTTCAACTGACATCCATGTTACAATACGTATTAAAAAAGGTAACTATTAACATGCTTACATGAAAGAAATCATTATTACTTAACACACCTACTGGAGCACACACCACTATCGTTTTACTTATATCCATCAGTAAAGTGATGATACCTATTCTCTAAAGCAATGGTTCCCCAGCTGTTTTCTGCAAAGATAGATTGATCTACTCACTGTTGACTCACAGAAACACATATAAGCAATGAAATATGATAAGGACAGACAGCAGTTCACTGTCCCAGAAAGTCTGGAAAGTTCTGCTCCAACATCTGAAGAGCCAGATCTTTTCCTTAATGAGACAACTTGCTCATATCATTGAATTCTCATGTATACATGTAACAGAAAGCAAATTTGGCCCTAAATATTTTGTACTTTAAAAATCTGTTCTTTGTTAAAACGTAATTAAAATGTAGACAATACAATGGAAAGTGGTCACTCTCCTTACATGTCACACTGAAACATTAAATGGCTTTAGCAATAGGACACCTTGAACTGGTAGGAGCTTTGTATCTAAAATGAGATGTCAGTTTCTTAATTGAAAATCTCAGAAAAGCAAATAACATTTTTGACCAAAATAGATGAACTGACAACAAGGAATGTAAGAAACAATGCAAGAACAGCATGCTTAAAAGTCTCCCAAACCCATTGGTAATTACACTGGGAGACATGCAGCTTTATTCCCCAAGCAGAACAATATCAGTATGAAAAGAGGAAAAAAAAAGAAAAGAGGAAAAAAGGGGGGAAAAAAAGTAGGCGAGAAGGGCAATCAATGGGCCACAGTTCATTTAATTACAGTGTAGTAGGTTTGAAATACTTAATGGAAATGTCATTTTGATTTAATGGAACAACTAGTGCATCTCTGTTTAATGTACTGCTCCATCAAATCAGCTCCATGTCCTATTTATGCTGCCACTATAATATAATAAAAGTTCAACCAGATTAATAGGTTGTCAAGAAAAATTTCAAAATTCGATTTCTTTTATGTGCAAACAATGTGTACTCCCCTTTTATTTTAAATAAAAGACAGAATTTTATATTTCTAACAAGCATCTGTTGTTAGTAGTTACAATCTGGCAAATATCAATAGTACTGGAGCACAAGATAATGGTTACAATACAGAAATGATATGGTAAAAGCCACTTGGACTTCAGATAAGTATCAATACATGTACGTTTAATGTTTACTTTAAAATTTCATAAAATGGAAACATCCTAACATTTCAACTATTTCCAACTATGTAACTTGAACTACAGGCTTATTGTTCACATGACATATCAACAAATGATAGAAGTTTACTATATACAGTTTATACTTAATACAATCACTCAATTTTCTTAAATCTAGAGAAAAAAAAAGCTACATAGATCAATCAAAATGCTGAACTTTAACGGAAAGAAATTAGAACTTTACTGTTATCCTCTTCAAAATTCAGCACTTCCCAGTTCAAAATACATTGGATGTATGATATTCAGAAAAGAATGAAATTCAAATTTGTGTTTGACAAATGAGATCTAGTTAGAAATCTCTCTCCAAATTTCCACCATCCACCAATTAATCAATTCCTTGCCATTTTTTCATAATGCATTTTGAAGAGGAAATTTAATGATTCATGAACATAACAAGACACTTCTTTTCCAGAATTAAACAAATCTCAGTTAGTTTTAAAACATTCTTAATGTTTATTATTTGTCATTTTGGTTATTTTTTTAATTACTTTTTTATTTTTAAGGCGGGGGAGGCCATGGTTACTGTATCTAGCAATTAAATACCTACATTCAATAGCATGCAGAGATTCAGCAGGCTTCTCACATTTGCTCCAGTTGCCTCCCATGTGGAGACACCACTATTATCTCTGCTGTGCCTATGCTAATTGCTGCTATCTACAAAACCTATTCTTCCACTCAACCAATGTAAAGTTTAAGAAACAAGGACCCTATTCTATAAGCAAAACCACCTGCTAACAGTGTTAAAGGCAACTGTTTTTTCACCCACCCTTCACATTTTGCTGAAATACAAGTTTGTAAAAGGAGAAAACCCTTAGACAAACTTCTTATATTTCAAAGGAGCTTGTAAAGAGAATCTGCTGACATATTAAATCCTTTTTTATAGGACCCCAAAGCTTTTCTCCTAAGAACAATTGCAGTAAAGAGACATTTGGCTCCTAGGAAATTCCCAAAGGGTCAGCCATATGCATCCTTCCACGGCACCTTCGCAGTACTGCTAAGACCCACGCTATCTGTCTCAAAAGCAGCTTTCATCGTTCACTATGGTGTCAGTCAATATGATTTATGGACTGCATTCAACAAAGTCAAAGCATATAGAATGAGAAATATGACTACAATCTGCTAATTTGTTTTGTATTGAGCCACTTAGGAGTCAAAGACCTGATGTCAGGCTGAGACCAGCAACACAATTAACCAGCCAGTGACAGATTCATCCATCCTCCCTGCCAGGCTGTGCCAATCAAAGACAGCATGAAGCAGCATTTGGAGAAATCAGTAAGAAAACCCATTCTCTAAGCTGCCTGTGGAGGCTGTTGATTGACAGTTTTTGAATATAGCTGCAGAAAACTACTACCCCTTAACCCTCATTGCAAGCTGTGAAATTAGGCTTTTGCTGCCAATCACAGAAACAATAAAATAACACAAACTGCCATCCTCAGCATAAAAGGGAATAACAGAACTTATCTGTTAAATCTAAGAAGTTAAGATGAAGAATTGATTTAACAATATGAAATAACATAATGAAAAACTTTGTGAACATGCAAAGAAACTAAATTCAGGTTTTATCAGTAATAACTAAAGCATTATGTTACTTAACAACAGGACTAAAATCCAGCTTCTGAACTATTGATAAAATACAAGTATACCAAAAAACATTAATGGAATTTTTAAGAATCAATTTTACTTCCAGTCTTTGCCCCAAATTCTACTGAAGTAATAAAAATACCTACTTGAAAGTAATTTGTAACTGCTACTTTTGAAGAGTCATCCTTTTCCAAAGAGTTATCCAATACTAACTTTGTACTGACAAAGCACATATCTAGAATAAAACTTGAGCTAATTTTAAACTTAGATTAAAACCACTTGTATGTACACCCTCTATAATTTCAGATTAACTGATCTGAAAAAAAGGTATGATTTTCTTTAACTGTTCAAAATAAAAACTAAAAAATGCAGGTTCTTAATAACAAATTTGGTCATCCAATTAATTTCATTAGATTAATGGCTATATAATGAAATTTTAGTTTGCTTTTTGATTCGAAGTCTTTAACAGCACTATAAACTGCAATATGAACTTAAAATGGGATGTACAAGAACCTGAAAACAGAAATAATCTCAAAAGACTAAATTCTTGTAACTCTAGAAAACAGAACCATTAAAAACTGCATGACTCAAATTATAACCTTTCAAAAGCAATACAGCCTCTGTGATCTGCAAGATGCTCTGCATCTCTGAAATTCTGCTAGTGCTTGGTCATGCCATAACCAGCACACTGACATTCAACATTAACAGGAAATATTTCTACACAAAATATTCAATACAGTCCAACGTGAGGCTGAGTGTTCAAATCATAGAAACGTACATTGGAATGAACCACCAATGTCATTTAGTCCAGCCTCCTACTTGCCAACACTAGTTCAGGTCCGTTGTCCTTTTTTCTGGCTGAGCCTTCAAAACAACTGAGGATGGGAATTCAACAGCTTCTCTGGGTAACCTCCTCCAACACCGCACTACTCTCTTCATGCAAACTCTTTCCCTACTGTCAAAACTTCATGGCCCAAGCTTCTACTTGTCACCATAGCAAGATGTGAATTTGTCGGTCCTACCAAGAAGAGTTTGGCTCCATCACCTCTGTACCTGTCCTTGGTGGCCACTAGATCTCTCCCCAGCCTTCTCTTTAACTGATTAAATAATCCACCTCCCTAAACCTCCATTTATTAGTCACGGGCTCTAGGCTCCTAACAACTTGTAAGCCCACTGCTGGATCCTCTCTTCAGATCCGCAGAGCTACTACTCAGCCAATTGCTCTCCAGACTGTAGCAATGAACGGGGTTATTTCCACACTGTGTACTCTAAGTGCCTTACACATTTGTTCACTTAAACAGTGAACAGCAGAGCATACCTTTGCTGCTGTACATTGCTTAAGCGAACAAGATTCAACCACATTATTAGAGAAAATTAGTAAAAGTAAATTCAGAAATTCAGCATTCAGAAGCCACTCAACAGAATAACATTAATTTCAACACTTTCATTATCATGGAAATGCTTATGCCAAATCAAAATAAACTTATAAAAAAATTGATGACCTGAAAATAATCGGGGCTTGGAAGAATTCTTAAATGCAATCCATCATCTTAAAACAAAAGAAAAATTGAGCGCACACATTCCCTTGACCCCAGGAACGATGGAACTCTCACTGATTCTTTATTCTGTTATATCACTCTACCCTTATTCTGTATGCATGTCTCACAGCTGCATTTTGATACCTGACCTCTCTTCCAAAAGGTCTCATAGTCTCCTCTAAATTATCTCATTTGGGATGCAAGGCACACCTCACCAACCTTCTATAAGGTTTTTAGGGCTCCTGCTGTCCCAGTGTACGAAAGCCCAATGTTAGTCATTAACCTGATCCCTGCATGCAACCACACAAGGTATGCAGCAAGTCATCAGCAAAACAGAGGGGTCTTTTTATTAAATTATTAAAAATTGAAGCAATAAGCCTGCAGGCAGTTCATAGTTTTTTCAGTTCACATGCTTTTTCTTCATCTTGCATCTACTTACCGACATAGCTGCATGGTCATTGTTGTTATTCTGAGAAGGAAACCAGTAAGGCAATCAAAACAAAAAAATTAAGATGTACTGTCAACATCAAAAAAAAAAAAAGAATAAAAAATTGGTAGCAATAAAAGGTAAAGAAAAGCTTCCAAAAAGAACAATTACAGCTACATAATTCCTTATTTTTTTAAAAACTTTGAACTTATATAGTATTTTGTTGAGGCATAACAAAGAGATTATAATTTAAATAATAGTAATTTGTGAATAAAATGTTTTTCGGTTATAGAGAACTGTATGCCAAAATATCAAAGTAGCAGACTTCAAATGACAAAGCATCTGTTGATATGCCTTTCCAGAAAAGTTTTCATGATAAAATATAATATATTCCAACATACTTAGATTGTGCCATGTTTACCATCTTGACTTACAGAGGCTATCTGTATGTCATTAACATACTTTGTTCAAGCAAGACTTAGAATGGCTTAGGACAGTACGGACCTAAATGTAACACGACCCATTAATAAATTTTAACATAAATCTAATGGTAATGTAACTGCAGGGTAGAAAAAAAGCTATTTTCTCTTCCAAAACTGCTTCTTAAGTACAGTAAACAAACACAGAGAAGAAAGCTAAGATGTAAAACTTCAGAGAAAAAAAAAGCTTCAGAGACACAAGACATTTCCAGTGATTCAATAGAGAGATCAGACCCCAACCAAGTTGTGCCATGACATGTGCAGGTTCAGTAAAATGGAGATCATGGTCTACCTGATTTAGATCTCTGATGTTCCAATAAAAATAATACAAATTGCATAAACCAGGTATGTAACATAAGATGTATTTTTTAAAAGTTCTGCCTACATTGGTACAGAAATAATTCAGTATAGCCCCACATGGAAGCACAAAAGGAGACACATCCCTGTGCGTTTACACAGCTTACAAATACAGCTAAAATAAAAAAAGACCCTAACGACAGGAACTCAACGACTGCTACAAAAAAATCATTAAAGAACATATCGTAACTCTTCTACAGGAAGACAAAAGAGAAAGCCAGTGACCCTTGAACAAGACTATGGGGAACGAGTGTGGCCAACTAGTGCCCGAGCCCGAGCACCATGCCCTCTAACATGATCAGATACGCTAAGGTAGGAAGGGAAGAGATTCCTCTCTTTGTTCTGCTCTTTTCCTTATTAGAATTATGGCCAGTGGCTAGGACTTTTGTTCTGTGATTTCTAATTACAGAAAAGGTTCTAAGAAACTGTTTTGAGCAGTGGAATGTTTCTGCCAGCCATACAAAAATTATTATGGAAATGACACTGTGATATTAATGGAATAATAATACATTAATGAAGATGAATATGAAAACTATTACAAATCTTAACTATGGCATATGAGAATCTAACTTCATTTAGCACTCCAAAGCACCTATTATTTTAATGAGTTATGGAATCTAGTTCTGAGCTTATCTTTGAATATGGTGTTACGATAAACTTTCTCTTAATGAAAATAACTTACTATTACAAATCTAACCAGAATCACCATAATGAAATGGCATACACATTTTCATATAACCTCCACAGCTCAAACACAACAACATTCATAGGACTGTATGTTTCTACAACTGGCTAAGCCAGAACAGGGAGCAATATACATGGTAAGTCAAAAGTTACAAGAACCCTCTTACCAGACCAGACTAGTAACCCATATAGTTCTACATCCTGCCTGTTACCTGACCAGAGTTTGAAATTACCAAATAACCTTTTCATAGGAACTAGCTTTCTCCAAAGGTTGACTTGCGCCCCCAGGCATATATTTCTATTCCTTTCAAGTTTCAAGTCCTAATGCCACAGCTGCTTCTTTCCATCCCTCTTAACACATTACTTCATCCTGTCTGTGGCTCATTTCCAAACAGCTATATCACAACATATATTCATGACAGACTTCTGTTCATCCTTCTCTACAAGTTGCACATCCTTTAACTGCTATATGCATATGACCATTGAGGAGCAGTGTCATTTGTTCACACTGCTTTGTATGTTAAGTTACAATAAATTTATCTAACAAACTTGCTATTCTTTATCAAAAAATGCTCAACTGATTTCGCACAGAAGCACACGCCTCATGCGTTACATTCACATCAATATTATGTGACACATTTTGAGTGGGTTATGTCTTTGACTCAGTAAAAAAAAAAGGAGACTGAAGAATCACAGCCCCTTCACGTGTGATTTGGAAGACCAGAGAAGCCCACTATGCCATCAACTTTAACACCTGGCTGTGCACGTAAAGAAATTATCTTTTACTTTCAGTCTGGAGCCTCAAAACATTCCATGCACTGAGGACTTATTCTTTATAGGCACTGCATGTGGGTAAAGCACTCAAGACATCAGTGTGGCAGTAGCAACCAAGCGTAAGCTGATGAAAAGCAGATGTAGCTTGAAAGACTTACAGAAGTTACTCCAGACCTATAAAGCTATATGATGATAAATCAAACTAGAAATAGTCTTTTTTGCCTTAAAGCAAGGGGAAACCAGATAACAGAATGTAACAATGAGTACATAAAACAGGTTAACAGTACCCTTTTACCCAGGACAAAATAACATAGGAGATATTTGAATATGAACAAGGACACATTTCAATGAAGCCAAATTAACTAGAATCAAATGACTTTTCATGATCAAAACTCTTTAGCTAAAACAACCTTGAAGAATCCAAGACCTCCATAATCTTATGTACAAATGCAGGATTTGTGCCAATTCTGCATTGTTTGAATCAATGCATGTGTACACAGAACCAATATGGTTAATTAAAAAGGTCATCTGATGTTCTAGAAAACTGCATGAGTTCTTACACCATTTGTAAATTAGCTGTTGTTAACAATATTACTAAAGCATTTGAAAGTATTTTCTAAGTATTACCATGGGTAAGCTTCAACAATGTACTGAAACACATCTGAAAATACATCTGTACTGAAAAAAGTTAAAAAATACAGCTGCCAGCATGTGCACAATTCAAAAATCGCATCTATCTTCAAAATCTTACTATTTTAAAATAAAATAATGCTCCGATAGTTTGAAATTAAACTTATTTTTGAGAACTTACAGGTAAATGAGTAAAAACTTGAAACGTGCTTCTTAAAAAGTTAATAAGGTCCATTAAGTATCCACTGGCTCTTCCATCCGATTCAGACATTGTCCAATCATAATCAGCAATCTGAATAAATTCATCTATTTTTTGGTTAAGTTTTGTGTATATTTCTCCTTCTGCAGCATGCCTTGCATCCTGAAAAAAAATCATGTGCAAGTGTCAGAATTCTAAAATATTATTAGAATGAGATGAAATTATATTCATCAACGAAACTGAAGTCTTGTGTTTTTCTTAGATTCAAAAATATTTTCTTTAAATCGATACATTAACTCCTGTCTTACAATGAGTCTGAGGCTGTGGTTTTTAAAATGTTCCCATAATGTTTACTACAAGAGTGTTTAGAACAGAATATTCCTACAAAATAATCTAAGTTCTCAGAGACAGATGAAATTAATTTAAATTTGGAAACTAAGCAATTGCTTTACTCTTTTCACAAAAATCACCTTTAATTCAGCCTTACAAATTTATCAACCCTGACACAAAGTTTATTTGACCTCTTTTACAAAGAAAACAATAAAAAAAACCTAATTATTTTATCTGTTATGGCTAGAGGTCCAGAAATCGTTACGATTTTTATGTAATTAATGTCTTAAAGCTGCACATCTGAAGAATACGCACATTTTTCATCCTCTTTTTAAATATCCTGATCATCACATACCATGATTCAGAGCACTCTTCTACTCTACTTCCTCTCACTCCTACTTTTTGTTCTGCCACCACCCAGATTCTACTTTTTGGAACAGTAAAGAGGTAACGTCCAGCATTTACTGTGAAGTGATTTTACAATGCTATCTATCTATCTGCCTTATTAGTTTAGGGGACATTCTCTTGGATGCAATGGGATCTATGTACAGATACTTGATAAGGTGTATCTTGCTGGAAAGGCATGCTTTTGCCAGCTTAGAGTTTAAAGATACTCAACAAATTCTATGTTCTGACCTGTGCTCAACATAAAACTTTCTTCACTGATCTTGAGAAATAATTCAAGTAAGACATTTGATTTAAAGTGAACTGGTCGGTTGCTGAAGGTTTTTAGAGAGTAAAAATAGGCTGGATAAACTGGAACAACATAAAAGTGGATGAAATTCGCACCGCTAGTTTCCTTTGGGAGAAAGCAGTCCAAAAAATGGCACTTCAGAAAGGTGTAAATAAGAAAGGCAAAAAGAAAAAAAGACAAAAAAATAACAAAATTATCTGAGCTTAAAGTGGCATCGCATTGAGTGTGTCAAATTTAGTCTTCAGTCAGGCCCCAGGTTGTGAGGCACTTCAGGAGGAAGCAAGAAAGCATGTGGCCCTACTGTGTATAAATAACAAAGTATGATTCCCTAAAATTCCCTATTTATGCTTAGTGCGACTGTTGATTTAAACAAAGGAAAACAATGGTCATCCAAAGCTGGAAAATGTGGTTATAAATATTGAAAGCAACACATTTTTTAATCTGATAAAATGAAGAAAGTTTTGGTGTTTGGTGTTTTTTTCTTCTATTTCCACCCTTGTGAAACAATGCTTGGAGAGTTCAAAGCGCATCTTAAAATGAGATCTTATATGCAAAAATAAAATGAGAAAAACAGCCCTCTAAAATGGTAGCCATGAAATAGGTCTGAAGGCTTCTATTAAAAAAATACAGTGTAGATGTACTTATAAGACCACCTCATGGAATGTAAATGTGATCAATGCTGCTAATAAAAAGAGATTTTTGACCACTCGGAAAGAACGGAGGTGACATGATTTGCCACCAGGAGATGAATTTAATAACAGTAGAACATACCAAACTTTGTGAGGGTCCAGTTGGGAAACTGCAAGCAGTTTTTCATTAAAACAGAGAGGAAAAAAAAAGGGGGGGGATTAACGAGAAAAGAATTTTCTACTATAAGTGGAGAACGTTGTGCTAATGAGTTCTCCAGGGAAAGAGACAGGACAGAAACCATAAAAAAAATCTTACATGTTTGTCTGCAGTCATTCTGTATTTTTCCAACGTGCATAGACACTAAACTGTCCTGGCTTGAGGTAAAACAGGACCAATTTTGTTCAGTAACTTTGCTTCTTAGCTAGGCCTCTTCTAACTACTGAAATTAACAGCATATTGTGCAGACAATGTTCACTCTCAGAGTAAACTCACTAAACACCGATATAACATTCTGTGATTCCCTCCTATAGAACTTGGATAGTTTATGGGATAGTTAAACATAACTTACACTATAAGCAATCAGCACAAAATACAGTGCAAACTTTCAACTGCGTTTATTAAATGAAATTCAAGGATAAAGAACATCTTACCTCTTAATGAAATCAAAGACTATGACTGCCTTAAGTGTTTTGTTTGAGTGTTAAAAAGATTATGGATTGACCTTACAGGAAAATATCTGTAGATAGGCAAATTCGAAGACACACATGAACTATCAGTACACAACAAGCAAACTAGGCAGCCTAGATCTTAAGGACAGGGCAAAATTAGTAAAACTACTGGTACAGCAATGGTAACCGAACTACAGTGGCTAGGCCAGAACCTTTCTGTTTTGCCTTATTCATTAAATCCTTAGCAAAACAAATGACAGTTAACGGGAAAATTGTTGGCAATCAACTGTAAGTATGAAGTGTCTTGCAATGATGATGTCTTACTCCACCTCACCCACCTTTTAACACCTATGCCAGAGGGGATAACATAATAGGATAGACTACGTATTGCATCAAGAGAAAAAATGTACAGAAAACAGAACTAGTCTCAATAGGATTAGTCCTCTTTATCCCATAAATATGAGAAATCACCCTCCTTTGTTTCAGTGTACACTGAAAAAAACCTAAATACCTAAAGTTCAAGTTGCAGCTGCTTTGGAATCCCTGATGACTTTTTGCTTAGTTTCTCTTTCAAAAATGTCTGTATAGAAGCCCCAAGTGACTAAGAAGGCAATGCACTGGCTGAATTAACGGCACAAGGTAACCTATACCAGATTATTCTTCTGTGGGNGGGGGAGGGGGCGGGGCTACAGGTGTGGCTTCTGTGATAAGCTGCTAGAAGCTTCCCCTATGTCTGATAGAGCCCACACCAGCCAGCTCCAAGATGGACCCACTACTGGCCAAGGCTGAGCCCATCAGTGACAGCGGTAGCACCTCTGGGATAACATATTTAAGAAGGGGGAAAAAAAGCTGCTGCGCAACTGCAGCTGGAGAGAGCAGTGGGAATATGTGAGAGCAATAACTCTGCAAACATCAATATCAGAGAGGGAGGAGGTGCTCCAGGCACTGGAGCAGAGATTCCCCTGCAGCCCATGGTGAAGACCATGGTGAGGCAAGGCTGTGCCCCTGCTGCCAATGGAGGTTAACGGTGGAGCAGATATCCACCTGCAGCCCATGGAGGACCCCATGCTGGAGCAGGTGAATGCCCAAAGGAGGCTGTGACCCCATGGGAAGACCACACTACAGCAGGCTCCTGGCAGGACCTGTGGCCTTGTGGAGAGAGAAGCCTCCACTGGAGCAGGTTTTCTGGTTTGTGACCCTGTGGGGGGACCCATGCTGGAGCAGTCTGTTCCTGAAGGACTGCACCCCATGGAAAGGACCCACACTGGAGCAGTTAATGAAGAACTGCAGCCCATGGGAAGGACTCATGTTTGAGAAGTTCATGGAGGACTGTCTCCCACAGGAAGGACCCCATGCTGGAGCAGGGGAAGAGTGTGAGGAGTCCTCCCCCTGAGGAATAAGGAGCAGCAGAGATGTGTGCGATGAACTGACCACAACCCCCATTCCCCGTGCCCCTGCACTGCTCGGGGGAAGGAGGTAGAGAAAACTGGGAGTCAAGTCGAGCCTGTGAAGAAGGGGGGGCAGGGGGAAGGTGTTTTTTAAGATCTGGTTTTATTTCTTATTACCCTTCTCTGATTGATTTTCCCCAAGTCGAGTCTGTTTTGCTCATGACGGTAATTGGTGAACGATCTCTCCCTGTCCTTATCTTGACCTGCAAACCTTTCATTATATTTTCTCTCCTCTGTCCAGCTGAGGAGGGCAGTGACAGAGCAGCTTTGGTGCGTACCTGGCATCCAGCCAGGGTCAACCCACCACAGAAAGAAAATCCCAGACTACCCCACAAGCACACACATTTGCTTCTATTCTAAACTAAAAAAGCTACTGAGCCAGACTCAGTCAATGAAATAATTTTATATTTCATTTTATATACACATTTTATGTATATGAATACCAAAACTTGATTCTTCAATGTACACAACCATCTGGTGCTTGAAAGCAGTACCTGGTACTCAACCACCACCAGAGCATGAAGGATCTCTAAGCATCTCCACACCTGTCCCCCGTGCCACAGTGCCAGAGGGCTGCTGGTGTAGGGCCACTGAGTGACCTGAGACCAAACCATCTTTGCACTCAACATAGCTAGTCCAGCAGTTGGATCTCGGTTTAGAGCTTACTCAGGTCATTATGACATAAAAATGCCTGAGAAGGGTTAAATTTTGACTAGTTTATTTTAGGGGTAAATCTCAGTGATCTTGAGTTACCTGACATTATGTGTCTAAGTTGTCTTCAGCAGTTTCATTTTTACACGCAGGTTTCTCATTAACAACACGTGTCTGCCTTACAACTGAAAAAGGGCTAAGGTCTTTTGACTAATACTGTGGAGAGAGACTTCACAGATGAGGGTATGGGTTTTGCTCTGCCAAGGATATCAGATGTGACTATACAAGTCACTTGGTATTTTTGCTTGAGTCTCCTCTTTGCAAAATCCTTCAGTATTTTTGCATAGACAAATGCAATAACAAGTAGAAGAACTTCACCTATAAATGAGATTAGGAGCCATATATGGAAAGAAAAGTACAACATTTTTTATTTTAGGACTATTTTATCCTAAATGACTTACAAATGTTGCCATGCTGAGTATGCATCACCTATGATTTACTTTAATTTTTTGAGATATAAGCTTAAGTACTTTTGCCATTTCTGAAAAACGTCAGAGAAAATACAGCTTGTGCAGATAAGCAGTTGCCATACATTAGAAACAGTCAAGCTCCCAGTGATCATTTTAACAAGTATTATTGTGTATGTAAAGAACATGTAAATAAAATATGAATTCTAAAAAGATAATTGAATAATTTGTGCTTTGCAGCACGTTTGTAATACTGCTTTTATATTACTAAATTACACAATTTGAAAATAAACCACAAGATATTTCTATTGTAGAATAAAAACAAATAAATAATACACACCCTTTTGATAAAACTAGCTGGTTTGCTCAATTTCATTCAGAAAGGAGAGATGTTACACAAACAGGAGCTTAATCTATTGAAAGCTTTCAGTGCAGTTAAGCTTAGCTTTGTCATTTCATAACTTAATAAAAGATGCATCTGAAAGAGAATATTGACGTTTCTCATATACTGACATATTTCAGATTATACTGATAACATTAACACCAGTGTTTATCTGCTCAGTGTTACAATTTAATTCTTACAGTTCAGAATTGGTTTAGAGTAAAAAATGAGAAAGCATGCAGCTTTGTCCTCACCTCCTTTTGTTTTAAAATGCTTCATTTATAGTGATTTTAAAGTAACTTTTCAGACATAGTCATATAATGGATGACATACACCATACCTTAAATGTAGAAAGTCCATAAAGTCTTGCAGTGTGAACAGTCACTTGTGAAATATTTGTAATGTTAGATATAAAATCCTCAAGGTATTTACAGGCTTGTTCCAGGTGTGTTGTGTTTATGATGATTTGAACAAGCTACAAAAGGAAAAAAAAATCTTGTAAAGATCCTTTTTGTATCACCCATTGTCACTTGATTTTGTAAATGGTTAGTTCTTTCAACAACAATGCTACTAGAAATTACAGTATTTCAGGTTACCACCTATTACCAGTTAGTTTCCAAGTCTGCTTTCAAATACCACTGAGTAATACTACAGTTTACCTACAAATGATGCCATTTTAAAAATGAAGACTGCAGACACCCACTCAGTGAAATAAATACAATTGATATTTTAGAATTAAAAAAGGCAAAATAAAGGAAAATATATTGCCAAAAGAAAATCACTAATTTGTACCATTAAAATATTTTTTAAAAAAATACTGCTGTAAAAAAATAATTTCACAATATTTATGGAATTTCAAAAATAAGGTTGTCAACTCCTCCCCCACCCAACAATGGTAACAATCTGCTTGTACGTGATATAAATGTTTTTATAAGCAGGACCTGCATTCACATTCAGTTCACAAATTAGAAAACTTATATAATGCATAGTAACTGAAGTATCAGTATATTATACCTTAATTCTCACTGCATACTGTCTGTTTCAGTGAACACTAATGTAACGCTTGGTAAAATAAGTTACATTTTAAACATTTTTCTCATAAAACATATTGACTTGATAATGAAACACCTCAAAAAATATCAGTGAATTTATTTTCATATCCTTGAAAATATTCCTGTACCAATCTCAAGAACATAGAAAACTACATCTCAGAAAACTTGTATGGCTTGTCTTATTAACATGGCAATATATGATTTATAGAGCTCCTTCCTCCTCTTCTTCTTTATTTCATCTATACAAGATGTTCTTGCAGTTTAAAAACAACATTCAATATGACATAACACTACTCTAGCAGCCACAGTCTAAGTCCTTCTCGCCATGTTTCAGTAGGTACTTGCTGTCTCTCCTGACATTGCATGTACCTGCAGTGAATGTTCAGCGATTCACTGTCTCACCCTGTCCTATTCTGTTCAATAAACAAATTAAACCAAGAGTCCTGATGAAGAAACAACATGCACCAACCTACTAAAATATTTTAATTGCAATTACTATAGAAAAAGTTTCATATGTTAGAGTGAACTTGAGATTTTAGAGTTCTTGATCTGGTAGGTTTACTCTGAAACTTTACACAGTTCACGTGAGATTTTCTTCCCTCTCCCCCCCCTTTTTTCATAGGAAGAAAAAGAAACTCAACAATGTGCTATTAATTGCTAGACAGGAGCAGAACACACGAACCATGGTCCGCATGCAACCAAAGAATTAAGAGTCTTTGGCTTATTTCTTGCAAATCTCTTGTTTATCATACAGGAGACAGAACTCTTTCATTGTCATCTCTCTCCAAAGGCATCCCTGTGTAAATGTGCTTCCAACTAGACCCAACACTGTATTGTTGCTATATATGCAACAGATATTGATGCTTCTTACACTTCATTTTTCACCTCTTTAAATTTTCAATTTTAAAGCAAACAGTACTTGTTTTTCTTACACAAATCTTAATTCCACGGTATATCTACATGTACAAGACCAGTTTTAGCACTAATTGTTATTAAAAAACACAGTTTTGAGTATGTGTTTTAAAACTTACCTCGGTTAAACCTATATGAGGTTTCTTAATTAGGTTCTGTAAACAACTACTTAAAGTTCTTGTAAGCAGCAAATTTGTAGATTTTCTGAGCATATCATCTATTTCTGTTGAGCTGAAAAAAAATGTTTATAACTATGTTGTACATGACAATAACAGTAAAACTTACTATTTTTATTTTTTCCCTGCAAAGGGAGCTTTTCACGTTAAGAATTCCCTATGTCCATTTAATTTCTGGTTGCTCCAAGTCTTCTGTGTTCTAACACACAGAACATCTCTTTCACTTACCAAATTATCCACTAACTGAATTTCAACACTGAAGCAAACCCTTTTTATGTATATATATCTATATATTTTGGACACGTTTATTGACACAGCAGTTAGGAAAGAGTAATTTGTGGGTTTTAATGAGTTACTGAGGAGGTCAACATGCGCTCATTAGTACGTGTAAATTATAAACAGTATCAATTAAGAATGTGTGAAAGCAAGTCATTTACATCTTTAACAGTTCAGAAGTGGGTGACCAGCCACAAATACCTTACAGACTTCAGATCTATGAATATTATTTTTTTAAATTAAAACTAAGCTTTTGAAGGCCACAAGAGGAAAGGAAATAGGAGAATTGTGATGTTTTCCATCAGAAGAAGGTGGGATGGAAGAGGGAATGAGCACGCAGACAGCACACTTTGTTGCAGGAGAAATCATTGCTAAGGAAACCCAAAGCACTGAGAAGCAAAGACTGTTCAAACTAACCAGGTATGCTACACAATTATTTCTGAAATGGTCAGTACCAAAGTATATTTTTCAAATCTTACATGCTTTGTTAAATAAATAAAATCTCTATATTATTCAAACCAGTCAATACTGTTTAAAAAAAAACAGCAGTGTTTTAGACTGCTTACCATGCCAAACTACCTTCACACATACAGACATACACATATTGTATACAATATATATATGCACATATGAAATACATGCTATAGCATTGGGAGTCATAGATTAAATATAAAGAATTGTATATATATATTATACCTAAATTACAAAACAAGCACAGCTAGCAAGTACACAAGAAAATATATTTTGAATTTAATATATGTTTTTAGGTCACCTGGAAGTTATAGGTTACCTTATAGTCACATTCCTGATACTTTAAGCTTACCTGCGGTGAAGTGACTCTGAAAACTTAAGGCTTGCATAAATAAATTCCTTAACCTGGATATAAATCTGAGGCACTGACTGAGACATTGGAAGCTTCTTTGGAAAGGATTGCTGTGAAAATAAAACATAATACTATCATATACTTGAAACTGATACTAAGGAAAGTTTGGTATTAAATGCAACAATTAGAAAGACACTTAACACTATTAATATTTTAATCTATCTTAAACTTTTCTGTTTTTCATCAAATACAAACAGTGGTATGTGTCGGGCTGACTTCTACATTTGTTTAAATAGCTTATAAGCAAAACAGAACTTTAGCACTTATTTATATTACAATAGAGTTGGGAGACTTTATGTAATTTGGGATCCCTCTGTAGAAAGCAATTTCCAAACACACATTAAAAAACACGTCTCAAACCACTTCTAATATGAATGAACAAGATAGATGTAAGTGGGATGAGAGGTTCAAAAATGCAAACATTTTTTTTTGCCAAAGAAAGCAGTGAAAAAGAAAGTTTGAGATGTTCAATACATCTGGGATTTTCAGAGCATCTTGAGTATGTTTAGGCATGTATATGTACTATCATATATTTATTTTCTCTTGATGGCTTACAAAACCAAAGCAGTTTAAATTAATTTCAACAATTTGGATTAACATGTGGGAAATACTAGTAGTCTGTAAGAATAAAATCATGCTTTTTACTTCAGTTTAAAAGCTGATATTACATTTGGGAGGACAAAACCAAATACATTCAATTAAATCTACACATACCAAATAGGTATTTCTGCATTGAATACATAATTTTTAAAACCTGCAATTAATTTTCTGTTTACTGTAATGCATGAGAAAAGTAATTAACAACTGGTATCATCCCTGGAGAATTCCATATCTCTTAAAAAAAAAAAAGCATTAATCAACAGCAGCTCAACATCTGTGTATTAAAAAAACAAGATAAAACAGATTACCTTGACATTTGCCTAATCATACCTCTTTATTTAAGATCTGGTGGTGTGACAATTATGTGGTGTAAGTGCCAGGCTTTTCTGTCATTCAACAGTGATAGCAAATGTTTTTTTAACAATAAAATTTACTTCAAATATGTGTTCATCTGACTTAAGCAACTAATTTTTACACATAAAACGAGTGCTATTCATACAACTATTTCAGATCATTACAATATTCTGTCAGAAGGGTTTGAGTCTGAACCCTCATACATTCAACAAAGAGAAGCAATTCTTTATCCTCTACTGTGTCTGGCCAAGATAGGAGGACACAAAACTTTTCCTGCTTATTAGAGTAGGCAGCAAGAAAAAAAAAAAAACAAACCAGATACAAGCCAATTGTTTCACTTCTGAATATAGGAAGGGAGTAAAACTAGTTTGCCACATCAAATCTAAACAGCGGAGTGCAGACAAGACTGTTTTGTCCAGTCAGATCGGATTTGCTATGTTAAATTTCTAGTAGGTTCTGGTCATAAGTCTGCCTAATGTGCAGCAAGCAACTCCTATGATAAACTTACCTGTAAAATGTGAGGGTCATTCATCCTAACCTACAGTTAAAAATGAGACACTCACTCACATTTGTCTCTTTTTATACTAAATGGAGAGAAAGAGACATTTCCAAAGGTGAAATTCCCCTTAATCTGTATAAGGCACCAGAGATGCATCAAATGGAATAAGCCCTCTGGGGTGTCTATTACTCTCTACCAACTACACAGGCTCCTTCAGCGACTAGTCTGAAATTACACATCTATTTTTTAATTTTTTTTTAAACATCAAAATGTAGATGAAATTAACCTGCCCAATAGGACCTCCCAGCGCTTTATAGCCTGAGGCAACAACAGAGAGGCGAAGTGGATGAGATTATAAACAGCAACCATTAGAAGTGATGTTGGAGCATTTATAAAATTTCCCCTCCACATGGATGCCCTGCTACCTAATAACATATAAGGTAACACTGCAG
Organism: Ibidorhyncha struthersii; assembly: GCA_013398815.1. Taxonomy (NCBI): domain Eukaryota; kingdom Metazoa; phylum Chordata; class Aves; order Charadriiformes; family Charadriidae; genus Ibidorhyncha; species Ibidorhyncha struthersii. Next base: position 99,141 of record VZSZ01002500.1, on the reverse strand, counting down.
TCTTTCTTTCAGCAAGGATACTTAATGATTCTTTCTCCTCTATCCCACTGCTGAGTTGACAAAATTCTGTGAGTTCAATTATCTTTGAAACTTCTGCCCCTTTGCTACATTTGGTTGAAGTCAACTAAACTAAGCATCAGTGAGATTCTGCCCATGAAATATCTACAAAAAGCACTGCTCACTATGAAATAGAAATCCCTCTCTGTGTCATCAACCAAAATTAAAATTGTCAGGTAGAGAACACATTTCCCTTCTGGTGAAATAAGAGCCAAAGCTTTGTATTAATCACACATATATGTAACCACACATGCCTATACAATAATGTCCCCACATGTTGATATATCAGAGAGAGTGAGAGAGGCTAGCAGATATTTTTGCAATACTACAGCATATATTATACTATGAGTTACTAAACCCAATGAGTTGCAACAAAATTTAATTAATTAAAGACAGATTGTATTATAATTACATAAAGACTGTATCAAAGTGTATTATTAATTTATTTACAAAACAACGGGTTTCATTATTCACTCAAACATCAGAGCAAATGACTAAAGCTTTAATTTTCATATTTATTCATGACTAGATAATTGCAGACAAAGAAAGTGACTTAGCCTCTTAATCTACCTAGCTTTTCAAATTTTAATTGCTTTTTAATTACAAAAATCATTACTGTCCCAAGTGTCCTTAATTGGATTTCAACAAACTTTAATGAGATAAAACTTTTCCTTACCTTATCGAGTTCTGGATCTTGAAAAGGAAATTTGCTTATAACTATTTTGTATTCCTCTTCATTTGCTACAGGAATAGGGCTGTAGTTGTCTGCTTCAAAAATATCCCTGGTGAATTAGTAAAGTGAAAAAAAATTAGGACATGTAACTTATTTACAGTATTTTGCAGTGTTAAAACACGTAAATGAATATAAATTTTACTACGACATTTATATGCACAGCTTCAAAAAGTTATGAGCTGCAATCATCATAATTTCAGATATCCAAACTATGTTTAGATTGAGAGTACCTTGTATATCCTAACTCTTTATACTGTGTCTAATCACAGAGAAAAAATAGCTGAAAGTGTTGTAATATGTATGACTCAAAGCATAATACAGCAAAGGAACTTTAGATTAACTAGTCTACTCCAGGGTAAACCATAATGAGATACTTATTAATTATGGTAGCCTACACTTTGCCTACAGTATAGCAGATATTCGGATGTCTCACTTAGGTACCACAGCTACATATAGTTAATAGAGGTGACTCAGAAAACTTCAACTAGGCACACGGCCACAGCGTTAAGTGCCCTCTGGACTTTTCTACTATTTAAACAACCATATTAGGAGCCTACAGAGCTTGAGAACCTTAAGTGGTCAATTTCATTTTAAGTTTTTCTGCAATACAATGTAACATATTTTATGGTAAACAATTTCTGCACATTTAGACATCACAACCTATCTGCAAACAGGCTTTGGAGTACAGTCCCAGGTTGCTGTGTTCCTCGGTTTACAATTTACTCAATCGAATGATTCCAAAGAATAGGTGGAAACCAACCCGCATTAAAAAAACCCGAAGACGTACTGACAATGTCAGTAGTCTGTCAGGGAGATACGCATATCAGCCAACTGTAAACATTAAGACAACCTAAATTAGGAATCTAATGCCTTATTGCAATAGCCTAGAGTTATTAGGCTCCTAATGAAGAAAACGAGACGTCTCTCTCCTGCATGTTTCTCCATCAGTGTCCCATTGGAGACCTTCCTTCTCTCCATTAACTACAGAAGTAGCACTTGATGGCTCTTCTCCTAAATATTAGTTAAGTCATGAATATCTTAGTCCTATCCAACCCGAAATTCATACACAATACTGAGTTAATAAATTCTTCCAGGATTACAACTCTATCAAAACCCCCTGAAGTTAGACGAAAACAATAGATGCAATACGAAAGGCACAATTGTTTTGAAATACTAACCTGAACAGTCCGGACCACTTTTTAAGAAGTGTTTCATTGTACTGGTCTCTTATCTCAAATAAAAGATCAAATAGTCGGTTCACAGGAAAACCATAGCCCTAAGGTATAAAAATGAAAATGGTAGACAATTCAAGAACTACTACACTAAATTCCTATCACACCACTTCAGGACTCTGACATGAGACATTATTCAATCTTGCCACTTGTATAAGACAAATTATAGTACTTTAAACACACCACTACAATTAGAAGATTATATATTAAATTCTTACCAAATACTTTATCCTATGCTTTTTTGTTTCAAGCAGAAATTTGTCCCATTTCTATATTACATTTTAACTTGCTATTTATGCATATAACTAATATTTACCAATGGTTTTTCAGCTAGAGAGTTCATCATAACTGGAATGCTATTCTTGCTAAAGTAAGTAAGGCACTTATAAAAGACAAAAACATACACAAATTACAAAGCTAACATTAATTTTGCGCATTTATGAATAACTGGATGCTAGCTGGATAGCCCAGAATGCATACATTAAATTGATAATACTGAAAAGGAGGAACCAAGGCAAGAAATACATATATTTTAAAAATACTACTGTGTAATTTTGTTCTTGATTCGTATATGTGATTCAGGAAAACACAAAGCATTGCACTTACTCACCTAAAGGAAAAATTTAACTCTAGGAATTTCAGTTAAATTACTAACATAATATGTACCTGCAAAGTATCAGCAAATACTACAATGAGGTTCTTCAGTTCCAGAACAAGGTCGGGATCACTGCAATATGACTGAAAGTGAGAAAATCTGGTTTTGTTAGAAGGATTTAAAATATGGGACATAAGTTTTCAAAGAATATTAGCACAGAAGGTTAAACTCTCCAGCCTTATCCCTTTACCCGACTGACTGCCTTAGTAAAAAATAACTTAGACTCCCTTGTCTTCACTTAGTCCATCTACATAAAAGTATTTGTTAAATTTTTATATGAACTGTTAGCATAAAAGCTCAGAAAAATTAAACTAAAATATGAGATTCAAGAAATATCAGTATGTTGTACTGAGATTCAAAATCAGAAAATTACATTTATTTTAGTGGAACATAAGCACACATCAAAATGCTCTGCTAAATCAACATCAGAGAGGTTTTCACAGGATGTTCTTTTGAACACTAAGCCTGGCCCTAACTAGTGCTAACTGTGTATGGGGAAAATACTATGAAATACTTTCTAAATAAATTTAAATTATAATTTTGGTGGTAAAAAGTCAAGACATTAATTTTTTTACTCTACTAAATGACTGAAATTTGATTTTCAGAGGTGTGGAGTCATAGAACTAAGGCTTTCACCTCAGCTTCACTATTTGCAATGCTGGACACAGTAAAAAAATATTTATATTAAAATAATTTAAAGCAGCATGAGAGCATAGTATTGGTTAGAGATTATATATACCTGTTTCATCTTTATTTAATTTTTGCTCTTAGCATTCTTTAATAAAGTAAGGGTTTGGTTTAAAATACCTCATAAGACAACATACGCTAAACATTAGTCTGTACCAGGATTATGTTAGAAAGAGATTGCGACAGAATTGGTTTTGATGGGAGTTATGCATTTTGAGAAGAAACAGTGATCAACTACAGGACAAGACACTGCGGAGTTCTTTAGAGATTACATTACTTGTACTCCTTAAATTACCATATTCTTACATAGGTGTATAAATCCATACGCAGCCAATTAACTTGCGAAGTATTTAGCTTAAAATTGCTGAATATATCTCAATTTACCCCAGTCCTCTAAAATGAATTAAAATGTATGAGAACATCTCACGTACCACTGATCAGTAAAAGGCCTACAATAAAACTATAGTTGCAATCTGAACATTTTCCCTGTTTTTCCTCGGTATATATGAAATGTAAAATATTCCTTGAATTAAAGATCAATTGTAATAAAAATAAAAATCACATTGCGTAAAGGAACTGCTTCTAACAAACATTAAAAAGGGAAGGATAAAACTCTTCTATTTTTTTCAATAGTAAAAGTTGTACCAATAGTAAACTCTGAAGCAATTTACTATCAGTCAGTCTGAGGGAACAATGGTATTCCATTAGTTTTCACAGAGAAACAAGAACTAGCATGCAGCTATTCAGCATCATTGGAGCTCAGGTAGAAACGTAACTTTAGGAGACACACTTTGAATATACCGAAATACTCAGTTGATACAGAATTACATTCTACTGTCTGTGAAGATTTTTTCTAATACCTTTACCTCAACATAAACATATTACTACTATAGCATTGAAGAGATAGCTCCAAGGGTTTTGCTGGTGGAGTTTATTTTGGAAACACAGCATTTGGAATGATAATTAGGAACTATTTCCTGGTGGTGCTTTCAGTGCTGAACTATTCAATCTGATCTAATGAAGAGGTCAGTTGAGACTAATGAGGAAGGATTGCAATAATAACAGCAGATTAACTCTGCATATTCTAAACTGCTGGACTAAGAGAAGGTTTGGAAGACCCAGTGAGTTGTAAATCAGTGGAGGATTATGCAAATAGCCCATGGCTGCAGATCACAGCCTGATACTGTTGGGAAAAACAAAAGCTTGGCAGGCTCCCTCCTAAATCTGAGCAATTTTTAATCACAAGGAAAAGAAAACATGAGAGAGGTGTAATTTTTCACTCTGTTACTATCCTAGCTTTAAATATACAGAACTCTGAAGTAAGAGGATTTAAACTGCAATACTGAGAAGACTTCTCACTTACTGAATGTGTTCTAAGAACAGCAATGATCTTGGAAAGGGCCATGTTCCAGAGTTCATCGGTATACGTTCTAGTTACCAATCCTTGGGTTACATGTAAAATGTGGTCTTCTACTACAAAGAAACTAAAACAAAATAATGCTTGAATTATGACGTAGTTCTCTAATATTAGAGCAAATTCTACCCTTTCACACACAACCATAGTCAAACCCTTCCCCACTTGAGCAGTGACACTTTGGTAGGTTTGGTGTTCTGCTTTGCCCAGCATGAAGTCAAAGTGGGAAAAGTTTGTTTCACACCAGCTGTAGCCCAGGCTGCTGGAGGGTCCTTGTGGGGCACCGTACTGGTAGGATCTGGATGCTCTTCCCCGCTCAGATCCAGCAACAACCACCCGCGTGATTTGGGCAGAAACTGAATCTTGCAGAAGAAAATTTTTGGACAATGGGAGAACAGAAGGTGAATTAAGAATCAATATAGTAAAACTGAAATAAATCTCCATTTAGAAAACTTACCCTACAATTTGACTGAAGTATCTTCTATAGCCTTCTACTGTTTCATGCTTTCAGTGAAAAAGAAAACAAGTTTAGGAATAAAAATACCACTAAGTATTATGTACAACCCAAGTCAGTGCAAAAACAAATGTATTGGTTACCATGCTTGACTGTGGCTGCAGAACTAATCTTGCTTGTTTCCTTCTTTGTTTTCTGTAGTAATTTTCAAATATTTCTCCATCACCCTAAAACAAGACAAAAGTAGCTAAAACAAGAACATTGTCTCAGTATGAAAAAGACAGTTCTTTAAATTAAGGATAGATTTCTCTTAAATGACACTACATATTTTGCATTTATTCCACATGTAGACCTCCAGCTGACACCAGTTTTGCATGCATGAAAAACGCAGAAATTATCTTTTTTTCTTAAAGTAGCCTATAGAATGTACTGTAAATAAAAACGTTGCTCATGTGCCTACATTTTGTCAAACAATATTACGCATTTTAAGCAATATTTGTCTTTACAGCTTTCAAAATATATTAATACTTATAGACAAGGCATATTACCTATGACTCTATAACAGAAACTCGTTGTCTCCTAAAATGCTTCTCTAGGTTATTCAAGAAACTACTGCATTGTAAAGCTAAGTTACAAAAACATTTCTGAATATATGATACATCTGAACACTGCCTGCTTTAGCTTTGCCTGAGGAAAAAAACCACATGAGATTTATTTAACGTTTACTTACTCTCTTTGGAATTGGTAAATATAGTGACTGTGGATTTGGATTTGTCTCCTATCACAGTCCTCAAAGATACAATACCCTCTGTGCCTAATGATTATATTGTGAGGAATTCAAGTGACATCTTACCCATCTCATTAAGATGACCATTCAGTAGAAACCATCTGTCCATTTGAAATCAGTGCTACATTGACTCATCTACCTACTGAATGCAACGTAATTTACATGCAAGCAGAATAAAGCAGCTTAGCATTTTTAAGTTTTTTTTTTTTTTTACCTCATGAGCCTATTATTAGGCCTGTGCTATTTAGAATTCCATTACTTGGACTTCCAAAAATCTTGCAATCAAATTATTACAGAGATTCTATATTACCAAGTCAGCATTACTTACCTAACTCCTTTATAAGATACAACAAAGAAGGTTTAAATGTAGTATTTTAAGTTCATAACAAATATCTCATCATATTTAGAAATACTGCTAAATTCTAAAAATACCACAAAATCTAAAAGTAAAAAAAGTGACTTGGCTTAAAAACATAAACCCACTGGAAACTGAGATGCAAATTTATCAGAACACTTTCTGTTCCAGCAGAACTTCACTCAGCGTGCTGTAATTTGTACTAACACATCCTGATCAGACATACTAACCATTCACCTCCAGCCCAGATATTCAATGCAGTTTTCAAAGGCACAAAGCCATTATTGAATTCTACTCCGATTCTATCTCCAATGCCAAATCTCTACTTAGTTCTGACACAAGCTTCTCAAGTGAAAAAGAGTAGCTGCTGTTCTCAAATCCACACCAAAAATTGAGATGTTAAATAGCTCATGATTATTTATAGACCATGCTGTCCTATGCAATCAAGATCAGCAATTCAGGCATAACAACTATTTTAAACAGATGTTCTAAAGCAATCAGCAGAATACAGCAACAACCCTGATGATTCACTCACTGAATAAGCAAAGGAAAGACAAGATAAAATATACCAAAGCGATGCATTTGTTTCGCCCAGCTTCCAAAGGTTCATGAGTTTACATCAATAGAAATAATAAATCAGTTTACACTGGGTTATAAATTCCAGGAATATTGCTCATATATCAAGCGTTGTTTCATACCACAGTTACATTTATTTTATCCTGCTATATAGCATTTAGTTAAAAGGTAACGTTACATGCCAAAGGGATCAAGTGTGTTTTCAGCAGAATTTAAGTAACATAGAATCATAGAATGGTTTGAGTCGGAACGGACCTTAAAAATCATCTAGTTCCAATCCCCCTACCCTGACCAGGGACACCTTCCACTAGACCAGGTTGCTCAAAGCCACATCCAAATATACAGCATCTCACATAATATATAGACTAAAAAAAAAAGCTCTTCATATATATTATCCAGAAGTTTCTAGTCTAAAGAAAGGTTATTTGCCAATAAATACAGTCTATGTATTTATGATTTGCAATCACCAGGTTACAATCACAAGCTATGTAGTATTCTGAGGTATATAAAATACTGCTTTCTTCTTAAATATGAAGAAGCAGAGTAGAAAACGCTTGTCCTGCATAAAAATAGAATATTTTCTACAGTTTTGTAGCAGAGATAGAACTGCCTAAGAAGGTGACATTTGCTGTGAGATAAGTCCTCGACATAGAAATGCAATGAATAGACACCTGGTATCAACTCCCCTCCTTTGCTGTCATTATGAAGTTACTTAAACCCCAAAAGTGATGGTTTACAACAGGAGGTAAACGAGAAGGTTTCCAAGAAGTGGTTAATGCACAACTCTTGAGAATGCTACCATGGCTTATTAATTAGATGATGTTGGTAGGAAAGACAGAAGCCGTATTCTGAAGACATCGACAACTCGTTTTTCTAAGGGGCTAAGGGCCTTTGATATCAGAGAGCATTCCAAGTTGTCTTCTGTCTCCAGTAAATTTGGAAGCCGGAAAACTTTCTGTAAAACCCCAAAAGCATATCCTCAGGTCAAAGATCCAACATCAGGATCCTTGTTAAAGTGAAGAATATAATCACATATTACTTTTAAATGTAATTATAAATTTTACTTCCTGTTCTGTTATTAAAGAAAGAATAAGAAGATGATGTCCACTGGTGTATTTAACTTTACACGTTCTTTTTTATATGTTATTTCACACTTATTTCCTCTGTAAAAACAAATGGTCCACTCTTTTTTAATAGTTCTGGCAGCCTGTCTTTCTGTCCCTCCTGTTCTTTTCATTGAGACGAATAATTACTGATGTAATTAGTGATGCTTTTGTTCGGATTCCTCCTTTTTTTTAAAAAAAAAGTAACAGTGAAATAACTGTTAGTATATCTTTACTTCAAGATATAGACTTTCATGTTACACAGCTGCGAGGATTCCATAGAAAGAAGATACAACAGCCTGAATGCTTGAAACCAGGCACAGCTGAGATTGTAGGATTAGCAATACTTAGAAGTACTTCATCTATATGCCATTGATACTTATTCTATACGTGATCTGACTTCAAAAGTAACTGAGATATAGGAAAGGTGAGGACATAATAAATAATTTGTTACCAAGTTTCCCCAAAAAAGTTTTCGTCCTTGTTAGTTTGTGCATTGTATTTCTTTTACAGCAGCTAAAATGGGCTATTGTATCTCTGCCACTGAATCTAATCTAATCTGCCTGAGCAAAGTCTGTCACAATCTCCAGTTTTTGCTTGCTATTTTGCTCTACTATTCTGATTTCCACAAGATTCAGACTGAATATTCCTATGTTTTGTAAAATTGATCATACCCCACCCCCCCCAAACATTTGGGTAACATGGAACACTTGGGAGAACTGCAAAAATGTTGATACCACTACTGAGGCAGCCATGCACTTTTTACATATATTCTTAAGAACACTTAAAAATAATATCTTGCTCTGTGTCCTTTATTATGCATACAAAATAAAACACGCAGTTATGCCCTGAGTATCCATACTCTACCCACCTCAGCTGGTTCATCGAGAACTACTGCTACAAGAAGCAGTATGTTTGCTTGGGAACTATTAGCATATGAGAAATAAGAAAATGAACATTCATCTTCAAAAAGTAAAACATCTTTTTGAAGTCACCTTAATACATACCAAAACTGAGTAGATGTGCAAACACCTATAGACTGGAGAAAAGTCTACAAGATCTTGAGCAGTTAAAACCTGAAAAAGGAAAGGAAAAAAAACTTATAAAGCATAAAAATCATATAATCTGCAAAATGTGATACGTTACCAGCAGAACTTGTCCACTTAATAAATACTTCATAAGACATCTTACTGGTAAGGAATTATCCCTTCCTTTTAAGTTCTGTTTTAGTGCCCTTAATTTTCAGCTGCTCAACTTGGTTCCTTAAAAATCGGAGATTTAGGGCAGAACTAGTAGTTTAGGAGAGTGTGAAGTTAGTAGACTGATGAATCTAAAGTTCAGATGAATATGGAAATACATTGGAGTTGAATACAGAAGCATGACCAAACTGGGATCAGCAAAAGCCAACTCTGTTGACAGGTTTTATGGCTACTAAAACTACTGTTTTAATAGAAAGTGGTAGAAGGAGTTCGCTATAATGACTTGAAAAGTAACTGCATTAGTCTTTTTGCCAGTTATTTCAGGACCCAAAAATGGATGGGTTCTATCACAAAAGAGCAAATTAATTGCTTGACTCTCCCCTCCCTTTGTATTACAGTACTAGATTTTATCTGTGCTACAGGACCAGACTCCTTTCACTGTGTTTTCAGAGCACCAGATTTAAAGGTCTAAATACTCGCTGTTTTATGCGATTCATGAATACTGAGTGTTTGATAGCTGAAAAAGTTCTAACACAAGCTGAAGTCCTCAATACAGAAATGCTGGCTTTAGCAATACCAGAATATTCCAGTGAGTCACGTATCATTTACAGTGGGCAGGTACTGTATAATGTAAATTGCAACTGAATTCCACAATAATTACAAGTTTGAATGTCCCCAAACATGATGCTAAAGCTAGGATTAATACAACTAATATTTTGGCACTATTTTCTCCCCTTAAAACACTGATCTGGACTGGTGTCCCTTGAAGGTGTTCTCTGGTCCTTCCTAACTAACTTTGGCCATCTACAGACAGCATACTGCAAGGTTTGTTCAATAAATCTACAAAAATTACTTTAAATAAGACGTACTGATTAGTACAAAGTTACCTCTTCTTCATGTTCATCATCTTCTTCAAACGTTCGCTTCAATGTAATTTCATTCTTGCATTCCAAAATTCTGCTTCTAACTAAATGCATATTCCGACCATAGTTTATATTATTCTGCTTCTGAAGAGCGGTACTAAAGGTCTTCTGCTGATGTGCCTGTTTTAAAAGTAGTACCAATAACGAGGGATGTAATGAAAATTTTTTCACTGATGAGTACATGCTATGACATGAAAAACAGGCAGTGCTATTGAATACACATCAGTATAGCTGCAAGATGTGTGTTCTCAGGCTACACTGATGATTTAGTCCTTAATCTATCTGGGATGATAAATTAGTTCAACAATGAATTTCTGTATAATTTTTCCCTAATCCCCAGAATGCAATTTTAAAGGTAGAAAAAATTTAAAAAGTAATCTGTAATTTTCCTGATCGTAAAGTGCAAACATAGACTCAATATTTAAATAAAGTACAGTTATCACAGTTTCCATCTATTTTTTTGCTGTCTTCAGTTAAGCCTTGGTGAGCAGTCAGCTGCAGAAACCAAATGCACTATATTGTCTTCACTATTGAAACAAATGCAACAAAGCAGCACAGTATAATCTTGCGATCAAGTTTCATTCATAATAATCAATGTTGCATTTTACAAGAACCTTAGATAACAAAATGGCAACCCAACCTGAACTCTCCCTAACAAAAACTTCACTTGCTCTCCAAATAAATTTTAAAAGCATTAACTGTTCCAAAGCTTCCCCAGCACCAGTGCTTTGAGGTGGCAAATTCTTTTGTGATGGAACAGGCAAGGGCTCCAGCTGTCCCAATCTCATCCTGGCTCTCACCTCTGTCCTCTGTCGCGTGCCCTCTCTAGAGGGTAATATGCCATTGCCATGCCCTGTATTAGTAGTACTTTAGAAAGAACTAGGCAGTTATCTCAACATTTCCTTTAGTCTTATTCATCCTTGCCGGCTTGCCAGATGGGCTGCTCTTTTTTTTTGGTGTAGCAGCTGCTGAGTAACAGACTGTCTAGGAGTTGACTACTCAAAGTATTTCACAATTGTTTTCAACTTGAGATATACAGCATTTCTGCTTGCTTTCCCAGGGGGGAAACTACTTCTTGTCTGGGACACAGATACAAATTTGGAAGAAACGTTTGATGCCAGTGAGGTGTCATATTGCTGCTTCCTGTGTTAGACAGGGACCGCTAGAATTGACAACTTCATGTCCAGGAGAAGAAACTACCCAAGACATTAGCAAGCATTTCACAGCTCTCCACCTTTAGTCAAAGGTCTATGTGATGACTCTAATCCTTAGACAAATCTTTTGGGCTAACCTGAGACTATCGACACTGGTATTTTCAGCAGATAACAGGACTGAAGTCATCCTGTTAGGTCGACTTACCTGCTTCATGGCAGTTTCCCCAATTCTGTCTGAATGCTTTCGAATACTCTCTAAGAAATCCTTGAGATCTGACATGGATATTTCTTTTATTTCTTCACGCAGTTTTGGAAGATTTTCTATCATTATCTGGCAAAAACGATATTGGCTAACTCTAGGAAGATACAGATTTTCTAGCTGTTCCATTGTTTTTAAAGCAGAATAGTACCTACAAAGAGATTAAAATCAAACTATGTAGCTTCTTATCAAATTTTAATAAAACATTTTGTTTATCAAATATAGGATATCAATATCATGCACACAATTAATATATATCTAATGAAATTACTATGTTCTTAGAAAAAAATAAGAAACAAAAGGTCATCCATATAATGCTTTAGTTTGGAAAAAAACAGTGAAGTGTCAGAGTGACTCAGTCAAGTAAAAATTTTAAGTAGGCTCCTGCGGTATTAGCTGTTCTGATCAACAGATTCCTAACACCACATGGAGCATCTTGCAGAATGAAGGCACTAAAGTCGTAACAATTAACTTCCCTCCTAGGTTGAATTTATCAGGGTTTTTTATGAGTTCTTTTTTTCTGACATAAATTGCCAATCACCCAACAGCGCAGTACACGCACCAAACAATGAAAAAATCTTGGAAAAGTGTACCTGTATGTATCTGCCTTCTTTAGGTATACATGAACATACACACACATCCACACCCACCCTCTTTCCACCACCCTTAGCTGGAAAAGACATGTATACACTTCTCTCAAGCAGTACCATATTTTGCTGTAAACCATGAATCTATTTACTCTTCTGACAAAATACAGTACATCCCACCAAAGAAGCGATGACTTTCAACAAGCATCGAGGTCAGAGGGTTTTAAAACAATAAAACCCACAAAGACTCCGTAATTTTCTCTAGTCTTCAGTGTCCTGTTAGCCTACAGGCTGTAGCAGAAATATGGAAGACATGGCCTGAGAGGCGGGGAAAAAACAGAACACCAAGAAATACTTCCTCTCATGTCCATACACTATGCAGATGTTGTACAGTACCTTTGTAACTATGTTGTGAAATTTTGCATAAGGGACAATGAGTTTAAAGAAATACTCAAGTTAAAACTGAGCATAAAAAGTGATTTAACTGCAAAATAAATGAAAAAAATAGACTCAAATGATTTTGACAACAGAAAGCTATCAAATTCTGAGACATCACCTGTATTTATTACTACAGTTATTCACCTGTCCTCACTCTCAGTTCTCTCATAGATTACAGCAGTTGTGGGGCCAAGACTTACCTGCTAAAACCATTTATCAACTTCAGGTCTACAGCATATAAGCAAAATTTTGATGCTTTCAGCTGATTTAGGGAAACATTTAAAGAAGGAAATTTTAATTGAGGGAAATTGGTTTTCCATGCTTCCTCTTATAATCAGTAGAGAGGTGAACACCTCAAGGAGGCGATTCAGAGCTGAGTCAGACTCCTACATGCCTGTTCCTGAGGTCGATACCCTTCTCTGTTGTATTTTCAAATGTCACACAGACTCCTAAGGCAAAGTGCTTGTGAAAATTTTTACTTTATTGAAAAGATGAAGAAAAATAGAAGTGAGCCAATTCTGGGACAGACAACTAAACTAAGGTAGCAATAAACAAAAATACCATGGTCAACAAATCTGTGATGTCAACAACATTTTAAAGAGAGGTGCAGCAAACAGGATAAACATGAATAGGATAGCAATTAGTTGCAGATGTGACAATAATTTTCCTTTATGCAGTGTTCTTACCAGCCACTCAGCCCAGCAGGCTTTTGGAAAAATGCATTTAGTTTGGTCTACTCTAACAGAATAACATGAACCGATACCTTCTAGCTTGGTCTTGAACAGGCAAAGTAGAAAAACTGAGATCAGACTGAGTTAACATGTTGTTAGTTCCAACCCTTTCTTTCCACAAATACAGAGTATATCCTTAGATCATTTTTAGCTTTTTGTATTATAACCTTAGTTCCCTTTTCTTCCCAAAAGTCCTACACAATCAGTATTGGGAAAATCACCAAATCATTTTGAAAGGGAAAAGCAGAATATGAGCAAAGTCCCTTCAACTGTTGAAGAAAACCTGGAAAAGTGTCCTTTCCAGTTCTTTTGCTTCTGGATAGTACTTTGTAGATCTAGTAAGTACTTTCAAACTGAAATTCAATTCAAGCTGCTGGCTCCCCTTCTGTAGACAAACAATAATAAATTATTAATACTGCAGTCATAACTTTTTGTTCCATTCTGAAACAAACACATTGTTTTGAATTTTCTGAATCAAGACATTTCTAAGCTGAGAGTTCAGCATAGCTGGAAGATGGGAAAAATCTTTTATTCCAAAACACAACTGCTTCAGTAGACTTCAAATAAAAGAGGTTTCAGGTGTAAATTAGGAGCTTTTGTTTATTATATAATTGGTTTATATAAAATATACATAAGGCGACGGGAATGTTGCAGATAAGAAGGGGTCTGGGGGTTTTATGTGTGTGGTTTTTGTTTTTTTAAATAGTAAATGACCAAGAGTGCCACATGGTGAGATTTCTGGTGAATAAAACCATAATAGCATCAAAATGGTATAAAAGGTTTTTATTTAAATTATACGGATCAGCTTATCAGAACACTGTTAGTTCATCTGGAAAGCTTTTAACTGCTGTCTCTAAGATCAGAATTAACATAATCCATTTTAAATCCATTCTAGAGTCCCTTACTAATTATATATATATGGAGCTCAGGACCTTGCCCTTTTAACATCTGTTCTGATAAAACACTGAAGTCTTATTAATTTGAAGGTCATCTGCAGGTCAGGATTTAAACTAAAAAGTTTTGCATCTCATTTCATGGAATGATGTATTTGTATATTTTGCTTTAAAAACATTCCATACATTTAACTCAATGCTGAAAATTTTTACAACAATATTATAAGTTCCCATCATATATTATCAGTCATATAAGGTAAAGATTGACTATTTGACTACAAATGAGTTAAAGAAGTATCTTCAATGTTCTTTTTTTCATATAAATATAGCAGTCCTCTGTCTATTCTTCTGAGCTAATCTTGTAAGAATATGTTCCCCAATGCAAATTTTATAATGTAAGCTTTGAAATTGAAGACACAAGTTTGAAATACCAATAGAGGTCATACGATAAGACTGTCCAGAACTGATTCATCTAGTGATCAGAACCAGAAAACTGTTAGATGGATTTCACTAACATCTCCAAACTATAAAAATCAAAACTTCTAAAACCAGGAAAAAGCACGACTGCAAAAAAAAAACACCCAACCAAAAAAAAACCACAATAAAAACCCCCAGAAGATTAGTATTAGTGTTTTATATCATCTTCTAAAATTTAGCTGGCATTTTACAAAACATCCAAGTCCCAGAAACAAAGTAGTCAGGTCTGTATTAGAATTTGAAACATCAACACACAAAAAATCCAAAAGAAAAAAAAAGTGACCATTAGAGTACACAAAGTATTAAGTTATGTTTTAAATGACTGAGAATTTTTACAATTTTTATCAGTGGAGTGTCATTTGGAGGCAGTTAAGAGAAATACTGTAACTTACTAAAAAAGCCCCAACAAGTTAAACTAGAGCAGTCAAGAAGCTACAGAGGACAGGAGCAAGATAAACTCAAAGTCTGTGAATTTTACTGAGAATAACGCATTTCTACACAAGTCATTTGAGTAAAGAAACATGTAGTCATGTTCCAAAATTTCCTGCTGAAAAAAAGAGGGGAGACAATAACCTTAAAATTCCCATTTTATTTTAATTAAGGAACAAACTTTATTTGCAAAGAAAAAATAGTTTTCTTCTCCTACTTTTGTGTTTCCCTCAGAGGCAAATACCGTATACTCCTGCTTACTACATTTCCACTAAGTAAATATGAAAAACTTTTTGTACTTTACCAAGCAAATTTAAGGGACTTCATTGGAATTTTTCAATAATACTGCAGAAAAGTCACATTCACAGAGATCTTGAAGATGATATGTTGAAATTGCAATTGAAAATCTTTCACCACAGGAACAACTATTTATTTATTTTGTTTTTAAATCTAGTCGCCTTAATAATTCTAAACCTAATTGTTAAACTTCCCCAGCATACCAATTTTATCAGTTGGCCCAAAGGACCATGAACTGAGATCAAGGCACTACTAACTCTGAAACTTCTGTGAAGTGAGTCAAATGCTCAGTATTTCTGAAAATCAGATTAAAGAGTTGCTGTGTGAAAAAAGATCTG
The DNA here is from genome assembly GCA_013398815.1 of Ibidorhyncha struthersii. Taxonomy (NCBI): domain Eukaryota; kingdom Metazoa; phylum Chordata; class Aves; order Charadriiformes; family Charadriidae; genus Ibidorhyncha; species Ibidorhyncha struthersii. Next base: position 83,363 of record VZSZ01002500.1, on the reverse strand, counting down.
TGGAATACCTTTTTCATCCATAATGATGTGACAGGAATTTTTTTTTAAATAGAAATTATCAAACAAATAGGGGTGTGAGAACCATGAGAAAGCAAGCAGCTGACAGTTCAGTATCAAATATATTTTTTGATGGGGTTTTTTGCCAGATACATGATACCCCTCAGAAGTATTGATTTGCAGTTGGTAAAATCAGTGCTTCATTTTGACATGGTTCCAAAACAATGCAGAAAAGCAAAATCAAATCACCATCAGTTTTATCTGTTCCGATATATTTCCATACAGACATGGGTAGAACAAAAGTATATAAATTATGAAGATTTCCTATTTGCACCCTTCATGTCTTCAGGTTTATTTAAATGCTTGGAAGGTTTATGCAGAGAAAGGCTGCTTGACCATCTCAGTGAGACTTTGTAACCTAAATAACTATTCAACTCTGTCTTTCCCACAGTTCGGAAGACAGCTTATAGTAAGGTCAGAAAACAAATCTAAGTCTTCCAGGGCAAAAAGCTCACTCTGAAAGACCATACTCTTTCTTTAGTCCTTCTCACAGTAGATTCACGATGATTCGGCAACAAACTTTGCAGACTGATTTATTCAATTACTGTCATTGTATGGTGGGTTTGGTTTTTTTTTTTAATACTCATTGTGGAAGAAGACTTGCAAAAACACCAGTTCTAACAATTCCAAATTAGAACACGATCTCTTGAAGCAGCTGGGAACATTCTCCAGAGACATATCAAAATCCAAATGCACCAGCCATGTTAACAGAGCTGTACAAAATGTGCGACGATCTTATCTCCCACTTAAAATTAAAGATCTAGGTAGCTCAGTCTAAATGCAGAGCCCCCACTAGGTGTTTTGGAGAGCAGTGGAGAAACCACGCCTCTCCCTTGTGCTTCCTCAGCTAAGACTTCAAACCCTCCATAACTCTTTCTAGCCAATTGTGTCTGTTTAAAGCAGATTCCGCAGTTACTTCCTCTCATAACTATAGTTCTTGTCAACTTGTGTTATGCATGGCTCAGGAGACAGATAAATAGGATACAGAGCCTTTCACCTCTAGGTCATCAGTTCAAACATAGCCCATGTTCTTAGGGACCAAAAGTTGCTATCAACAGATGGCTTTTTGCACTCCTCAGTAAACCTCCATTCTGTCTGCATAAACCAGTATGTATTCCAGACCCAAAATCCTGCATTATCTTAAAAGGTTCTGCCATGGAGACAGAAAATGGAATTCCAGTCCTTATCCTAAAACAACTGTCCCCCAAAAATACAGCATATTCACACGTTCTTCTTCCTTTAAACATTAGAAATTCATAGTGCAAGACTGTAAAACAATGGAAGAATGAAAATATATTCTAAATGGCTGCAAGCAGAGAAAATCAAAAGAGAGGTCTTTTTTTTAAAAAAAAAGACCAATGAAAGCTTTGCTACATTAATAAACCTCAGTTGTCATGGTTTAACCCTAACCAGCAACCAGGACCACGCAGCTGTTCACTCACTCCCCCACGCCACCCAGTGGGATAGGGGAGGAGAATTGGGAAAAAAGGAAACCTCATGGGTCATAGAATCATAGAATCGTTAAGGTTGGAAGGGACCTTTAAGATCATCAAGTCCAACCATTAACCTAACCTGACAAAACCACTTCTAAACCATATCTCCAAGTACCACGTCTACCCTTTTTTTAAACACCTCCAGGGATGGCGAATCCACCACCTCCCTGGGCAGCCTATTCCAATGCTGGATAACCCTTTCAGCGAAAATTTTTTTCCTAATATCCAGCCTAAACCTCCCCTGGCTTAACTTGAACCCATTTCCTCTTGTCCTATCACTTGTCACTAGGGAGAAGAGTGCAGTCCCCATCTCTCTACAACCTCCTTTCAGGTACTTGTAGAGAGTGATAAGGTCTCCCCTCAGCCTCCTCTTCTCCAGGCTAAACAGCCCCAGTTCCCTGAGCCATCCCTCATAAGACTTGTCCCCCAGACCCCTCACCAGCTTCGTTGCCCTTCTCTGGACA
>VZSZ01002500.1:56433-80926 GCA_013398815.1 Ibidorhyncha struthersii | reverse complement strand
CTTGCGACCAGACGCCAACTGGATTTAACTCCGTTTACCACCACTCTCCGGGCACGGCCAGCCAGCCAGTGTTTTACCCAGCAAGGGTCGAGATAAAGACAGTTTAATAGAACAGTAATGGAAGAGAAGATAATAATAACCATAATGATAAAAGAATATACAAAACAAGTGATGCAATACAATTGCTCACCACCCAATGATCGATTGCCCAGCCCAGCCCAAACAGTGATCNCAACTGGATTTAACTCCGTTTACCACCACTCTCCGGGCACGGCCAGCCAGCCAGTGTTTTACCCAGCAAGGGTCGAGATAAAGACAGTTTAATAGAACAGTAATGGAAGAGAAGATAATAATAACCATAATGATAAAAGAATATACAAAACAAGTGATGCAATACAATTGCTCACCACCCAATGATCGATTGCCCAGCCCAGCCCAAACAGTGATCATGGATTCCTGTCCCCCAGCCAACCCCCATTTATATACTGAGCACGACATCTATGGTATGGAATATTCCTTTGGCCAGCTTGTCCTGTCTATGCTCCCTCTCAGCTTCTATGGGAAGCTGAAAAAGTCCTTGACTTAATATAAGCATCACTTAGCAACAAGTAAAACAATGTGTGTTATCAGCATTATTCTCATACTAAATCCAAAACACAGCAGCTACTAGATAGAAAATTAACTGTATCCCAGCTGAAACCAGGACATCAGTGAAGGTTTAAGAGAAAAATTATCTTTTCCTAAAATAAACATTCCTCATTGTTTTGTTAAGACAGGGATTGTGAATGTCCCTCTCTGACTCTTCCAGGAAACCTTCACAGCAAAACTTAGGAAGGTCAGCTTTGAAATTTCTTGTACCTGCACACACCAGCTATCAGGTCTTTGTGTTATAAAATCACTAGATTTTGGTTATAGTAGAAGCAAAATGTTAAAGCACTGTCTGTTCTGAGACTTGAATCCACAGAATCTTTACCAGGTGATTAGTGTTCTGTAACAAGGAACAAGGAGAACTAGACAAAACAATGAAGAATAGAGAAGTTTCATCTGAGTTTGGTAATTATAGAGACTTGTTAAGCACCAGTAATGCTGCTTAGAAACCCCTTACCCTTTTTATCTTGATTTAAATATTAAGAATCAAATTAATAGATATTATTAGAAATAACTAATTGATTATTTGGTTTTGATAGATATTGAGAATAATGTGTAAGCAAGGAGTTAATCAATGAAAGTTAAATATATAATGGGTAATTGATGATAAACGATCTAACCAACTGTTAGACAATGTAGCTTTGAAGTACCTGTCGAGGAAGGTGATAAGTTGGAGGCCTGGTTAGTAAACCGAGAAGATCCTATGGAGATTCCAAGATAAAGGTGGGGAGTGATTTTGTGACTAAGCTGAGCATGCGCGAGGATTGGGCTCAACCAGCAGACACAGTGAGGAAGACTATGGACCACCACCAGAGGACCCTGGATGACCACCAGGGTACCCGAAGGCACATGCATCATGGACATTTACATATATTAATGAGTTCCTGGAAATCATTTGAGTATGTTAATTATTCCTCAGAAAATGATGAATATGTATATTTTGATTGTATATAGTTTCTGTAAGTAGAGCACCCCGGGACGCACACTAGGTGGAGTGATCCCCTGTGCGTCCGGCGCCGTATTAAAGAAGTGCCTGCTTTCTAAACTTGAGTCTAGAAAGTTTGTTCCTGCCGGTTTGTGGTAACATCTGCACTGATGCCATGGATGTCCTTGCTACTGCTCAGTCACTTGTTGATAAAGGCCAGGTACACTCACTCTTTGGATTTGTTGCCTGCTAAGCCACAAGGAAATTACCATTTGAATTACCTGCAGGTTCCACAGGATAGCCACCTCTAGGCTGTATTATACGGAATTGTAAGTCACAGGCAAAGTACTAACTGTAGCGTAACTAATGAAAGAGATATCTGAGCTGGAGCAGTAGCCTGCAGCAGAATCTAAACCTTCTGCGCTCCATGTGATTTCAAGGTACGGTACATCAAAGCTATGGCATCTCCCCACTCCCTTAGATCTTTTTATGGTATGACAATGACATGTCCAAACCCCTCAATTCAGTGTATCGTCCTTTGACTTTTAAGACTTCCTGCCTGGCAACTCCTTCCACAGGGAAGTTATTAGATCTGAATCTCTTAAACAATAGAAATTTAGTTTTAGATTTAAAGAGTACTGATGATATCTCAGAAAGCCTATCATCATTGGACTCTACAAAACTACTCATGAACATGGAGTCAAAATGCTAAAAGCCATCTGCAATTTTATCTCACCTAAGCGATCTCTCCATGATGACATTAGGAACTATAGCTTCCCTTGCAATTCTAAAACCGGGATGCTGCTTGTCTTGCCTGACAAAGCAAGGGAATGGCAGAATGCAAGCCTTGATCCCAGTCTTTCCGTATTTTCAACACTCTAAATGTAGCACGCTCTACAGACCACCTTGCAGAAGGAACTGGTGCGATTCGGACAGGACACCCTGCAGTCTGTTCTCTGGCCCCAGTAGCAAAGGCACTGGACTGTTTACATCTTACTGCTGAGCTGCTCCAAGAGCACTGCAACAACATGCTGGCAGCTACTCTAAACAGATGTCAAACCAGTGTCCTTGTTCAGAGGAAACAGTGTATAGTACTCAAGCTGATAAGATCTACCACACTGGTTCACATCTAGCAAGTTTTGATTGTAAGAAGAGACAGTGTAGTGCCATAGCTATTAGGTTATTCTTAAAGCTCTTGCATTTCTGCAGACAACCTCCCAGACAGCATGCGTGCACAGGTATCATGCAGCACGTATATCACTGTTGAAGGTGCATCAAATTCGCTGCAATACGGATTCATCTGATGTGTATAGTAGATCTGAGGCATTTTGGACATGTCTGCACGCAGGCTTTAGAGCTTATTTACTCATACACAGTGGCTGTTGTTGAGGATTTTCAGACGTCCAGCGGGATGGCAGAAGGTGTTGGCTACCCAGACAACAGAAATCCAGACAAACAGTCCAAAAGTAAATCTAGATTACACAGTAGCCCTGGAGACACCTGACTATGCATAGCTAGCTCCAAACGGAAACAGTCAGGTCCAAACAGACTTGTTAGTAGGAGCTCCCGGCAGTGGTGCCAAGCACACAAAGAGGCAATGACAATGATCATGAACCCAGCAAGGGAAGACACAGAGCAATTGGTGTGACCGAGGTTGTATGAAAAGCTGGCAGGGAAGAAGGTGGCAATGATGCTGTAGAAATCAGGAAGAAGAAAAGAGCAGCAGCAGCGGTATTCCTGGGGTGGGTGTGCATGAGGTGCAAGGCAGCAGCATCAGCCCCAGTGGGACAGGATGACAACTACAGGGGGGCAGGCGCAGCCAAGCTACCACGGAGGGAGAACTGGGGATACCAGGGTTACTCAGAAGGGCTCTCTGAGAACATGGAAAGTGAAGACACAACAGAGGAAGGAGCAACTTGTTACATACCAATTAGAAACCATTATTCTAGAAATTTAATTTTAATTATGGTTTTAATTTTTTTTTTTAACAAGTCAATTTGCCACAGAGGGGAAAAAAACCAAACCACAACATGTTTTCTGCACTTCATTCTCATAGTCCCATGTACACAAAAGATTAGCACAGAGATACCAGATAGGTCCAAAGAAAGTATATGGAGTGACATATCCTTTTTTCTTGGTTATGAATTTGATTTAAATACATCATGATAGATTAATTAGCTCTGAAAGATCGTTACTGCCTAAGGATCTTATCGTTCTTGCTTCTTAAACTGTTTTAAGTATTAAAAAAATAACACACTTCACATTTTGTAATCATAATTTCACTGCATGTCATACTCATTGAATTAAACATTATTTTCCATGGCAATCACTGAGCTCCTAAAATTCTTTATATTTAATATAACATTTGTTCACTTGCAGTGACATTCTCAAAAGACAGACAAGGTATTATGAAAAGACGACTACACATACCAAGCTACAGGACTTAGAATACTTATTTGTCTACATTAGTGTTTGCTATTCTACCAGTTTACTTACAAATGTTGTATCTTACTTGTAGAAATAAGTTCACTCACCTTTTTACATTCATCTGTTCTTTTAGTTTGCTGTACATTTCCAGCACTGCATAAAAACAAGCAGATTAACCCATGGATCTTATTGTGGCTTTAGTTAATAAAAGAGGAAAATATATACTGTAAAGGACAAAATAAACCATAGAAAAGGATATGCTAAATTTAACTTATTTAATTTCTACTGCAACATAAATGTGATAAAACTAGCAAAAAAAATAATTCTAGAATGCAGCTACGAAAAAAAATTGAATTCTTAACAGCTTTTAAATGAAAAAGAATTAAGATTAAACAAGACAGTATACATATCAATCTTATTCATTCACTTACTACATACCATAACTTTATCTGCATCACCAGTCTACGACCTCTCTCCATTAAATGACAACAGTACCACCTACTGTACTCATAACAAGTCAACAAGACTTTACAAAGAAAAATTCTCAAATCTGTTTTACACCAATGTCACAAACAGGATAAAACCCTCATAGAGCTGTGTGCAATCCTATAATATTACCTTTCTAAAATATCATTTAGAGCCCTTAAGTTTTATTTTAAAAAGTCTGTAATGACACAGAGCTAAAAGTACAACACTGAAACAGAATCACTGGTATTTTCCCCAGAATTTAAACAGTAAAAACCACCCTCTTAAGCAACAAATCCATTGTTTATCTTACTAAAAATATTACTTTGTTTAAAGCTGTATGTGGCTACATTGCTTCCATCATTTATGTCTGTCTCACTGTCTTCTCACAAAGTGGCAAAATTGCTCTACGTCAAATATTGGAAAAGACATGGAACCTACATTCTGACATCTTTTTAAAACCTGGGGTTTTTCTGTTAAGCTGAAGGTTACAGGAGCACAATTTAAAAAATAAAATGCTTTTCCATTTTGGCTGTTGTGACTTACTTTATTTAATTTGCCGTAATATTTAGCTATAGGTCACCCACCTGGAAGACACAACTGTAGTTTTTCCACAACTGTTGTAATATTCCGTTGCTGAACTCTACATCGGATGATTTCCTCTGTTTGGGCTATCACCTTAGAGATTTCAGAAAAAAAAAAAGAAAATCACAATTAAATTATGCAAATAAATTTAATTTGCTACAAATATTCATAATGCCCATATAGGAAGCACCATTTTCTCACCTCTTTCCCAGCATCCTGAAGCCTTCGGTTGGTATCAGTAACTTGGACCTTAAAAATAATTTCACCTTTGTTAGACAAATATGCATATATTGCCCTGATGTGACTGCTCACCCTTGTAATCAGATCATGCTTCATGAGAAACTTAGAACAAAGAAATGCAAATTCAAATTAACTCTACAGCTTGAACTTGAACTTTTGATCGCAAAGGGCTTTTGTTAACTTCAATTACTTATGACAGTTCTTTCTAACAGATTCTGTGGCAAACTTCTCAAATTTACTTGGGATTTTTGAACTTTCCTTGTTTCTGTAGGTCTGTCAAACAATTCAAATCATTGACCCAATTGACCACTGGTCCCTTTTTGATAACCTCAATGAGCTCTATGGGCCATTCATTGTCTGTAAGAAATGGTGATTGCATTTTATGGTAATTAAACATTCATACTTTGCTGAATGCAAACACTGGGTGGTTGATTAACATCAAACGTGGAAATCTCCAAACCACAGCAACATTTTAATGCTGCAGGTGCAGGCAAAGCTCGACCTCAGATTTTCCCACATAGTAAGTGACTCATTAGGTCATCATAATAAGGAAGCACATTCTAGTTTATTAAAAATCTCATTAATTTCTGAACAAAGATGCTCAATGACCTCATTGACGCTGTATTTGGTCTCTTGTTATCTGAATATCCTTTATATAATGCTCTTCTAATCATAACCTCTGATGAACTATGCTCATTCTGTCTGGTGTGCATATTTTGCTCTCAAAAGTGTAAAGAGAGCTAAAAGGGACGGATCTCATAATTCACTATTCTGCATTCTGATTTGGGAGTAAATCTTAGTTCTCATTTCTAATGAAAACCACTAACTCCACTTACTCTTCTACTCATAGAAAAATTATTTTTCATGCATAATTGAAGTATTTTTATTTTTTTAGTAAAGATTTTAAGTTTTTTCTACGGTCTGAGGTGTAAATGCATGATTAGAAAAAGACCTATGTAAGAAATACTAGTTTTACCATTTGTTGTTCTTTACCTTCTGAGCAAGTCTTTAGAAAGGGCAGAAATAATTTTGGTAAAATTGGTAAACGTACAGTAAAAAAATCAGAAGTAGATCTAACAAAATAGTCAGCCTTGTAAATCTAAATTACTGCATCAGGCAACACAGCTCTAATGACAAATCCTAAATAATCCACTTTCAAAAAATTGTTGCAAGCATCAGAGTGTATGTGACAAATCACTAAATTCTTATTCTTCAGTAAGAGTATCAAGTTCCTTCTTTTAAATTAAAAGACAATGATATATGAAACTCTGAAAAACTAGTTCCTTACCTTTAATTTTTCTGCATCAGCCCTAACTTTAAGAAGTTCTGTAATAGCATCCACAAAGCCCTGATGGTGAAAATTGCACATTTTTTCTATCTCCCTGTCATGGTTACGTATGCAGGCATCTAGTTTTTCCATAAACCTCTGGTGTGCGTTTGGTTGGTCATCATATACAGACCTGTTAAATACAAATAAGAAAATCAAAGTTTACTTTCCCCCCTAGTTAAAAATAGTATGCAAGGATCTTTATTGAAATCTCTCTCCGAAAAAGAAAAGAAAAGCACACAAACTTGATGTTACGGTGGCATCGTTTGTGATCCACTCCACCAAAATCAGCATTAAAAGAAAGAGATGGCACAAAACTGAGAACTGAACCCAGCCCTTATGGCATTAATCCAGGTGCTTAACCAGTTACATCATGGTTGACCTGAGCTTCACTGCTCTGTTATTTATGCCCTAATGCTCAAATACGGGTACAAAAGAATTGATTTCTCCGACCACCTCAAATAGCATGGATCACTTTTCCATCAAATTCCACTCTTTGCTAAATATAAAGAAGTGCAAACATACAAATTTGCTTTTCTGGTATTCCTAACATCAGAGTTATCCAACTAAATCAGGGTTGGATGCTTTCAGGCAGAAGGACTGGAGCACTGAGCAGCAGCAGCCAGACCCCTGGCGGAAGGCAATCCCCACTGCTCCCTGCCTCCCCCTGCCCGCGCCCAACATCTCCCAAAGCAAAACCATGCCATGCACACGCCTAAGGCTGCTACCTCAATGGGATCTAACTTTCAGGAATGGTTAAAATCAGGTCTTTCGGTCTCTTTTACTCATTGTTTGAATAGTACACTTATAAACCTCAAGAAGGAAACGTGACTCTTGGAGAAATTACCATCGTAGCTTGTTGAGCTGCATCAGAAACACAAAGCTGCATGGAAAAATGCTCAAGCATAAGAGCAAGCAAAGGAGACAGGGCAATTTAAAGCTTTAGACTTTAGTAGAGGAAGCAAGAAAAGAGGTATTACAGAGAACTGTACTGGAAATCAAAGGAATGAAGTCTCCCAAGGCAGTTCCAAAATTTAATTAATAACTTAATATAGCAACAACAGCAAAGACAGGTAATTTTTGAAGCAGCTTTTCAGATAGAATGAGAGCAGCAATACACAGACGATTTAGCCATACATATACAAACATGTTTGTACTGCAAACTACAATCATTCAAAAAAATCAGGAGATCAAAAATCTTTAAATTGCCTTTTTTAGCCTCTAATTTCCTTTCATAATTACAAAGTTTTCTCCAGAAAACCGTAAGGAGAAGCTGCTTTAAAAAAATAAAAAAATAATCTTAAGATCAGGGAGCGGAGGAAAGGCTGCAGTTCCAGTGATCTCAGTGTTGCTTGCAGAAGGACAGTCTCAAGTTCAAGACCCAGGCAACAGTGAGTCAAAGCCTCTAAACCTCTTGAGAAGAGAGAAAGCACTTTCCTCCCCGTCTTCTCAGAGAAGTATGACTTCCCATATTCTTCAAGATCCTCTTTTCTAACGAGGCAGCTGGGCTCTGCCAAGATCTGGGGTCATCACCACCAGTTCAACAAACCTATAGCTGAGTGTCTGACAAGAACTTTGCCTTTCAAGGAAGAAAAGGGTATAGAAGAGATTGAAAAGACTCTTGTAACCAGATTCTTCATCTTTTTGAATTCCTCTTTACCTTGAACAGTATACTCAGAGAAGCAACTGAAGTTAGAGAAATAAGAAAGGTAATAAGCTGTCCTGCATGCCAAAGGAAGAAAGCAAATTCCTGATAGCCTGCTTGCTATAGATATTTTTCTCAGGGAAAAAAAATCTATTCAATAACATATTCCTAGAATATCCCCCTTTTGCTTATGATAGGAAAATAAGGCTATGGTACTGAAAGGCAGGCTCTTTCCTCCAAAGTGCACCAGGGGAAAAATACAAGATTGTTGACTCGTGAAGTGGTTCAGAAAGGGAAAAATACCCCTCATTGCTTTCCACCACTGCAGTCTGAAATGACAGCTGGAAGGAGCAAATGTGTGACAGTGAGTTTCTCCTCCTGAGGTTCTTGTCCTACTGCCTGGAAGAGACCCCTCAGGGCTGCCCAGGATGACTGAGGTTTAAAGGGCTGTGGTGGAAGATCATGAGTGACCCACACCTGCCAGTGGGAAACATCTGCACCCAGAACCTGGTGCTGACTGGAGGGAGAAACATGAGCCTGGCCTGAGAGGAAAGAGAGGTGCAAGACACGCAGTCAGCATTGAGTGAGCTCTCATTAGGCAACCTGATGTTCTGCATCTGAAGACACAGGGGGAAGCATGTAGACCATATCACTGTTACCTGTAAAAAAGTGGAGAAGGGATGAGAAAAAGGTTCAACAACTGATGTTGTAGTGCTCAGAAATACATGGTACAAGCTGGTTACGTGAGTGCTGCTCTGTCTCTATAAGGGTCAGAGACATTGGAACCTACAGGGTGGACATCTACCTGCCTCCAGACTACCGTTCCTGGGGAAGAAATAAAAAGATTAGGAGGACCAGAGGCATCAGATAATGCCTTCACAGGTATCAGGCATGTATGAGCTTCCTCTGAATGAAGTGGACTCACCATCTATACTCCACTGGATGCTAAAGCAAAAAACAGGAAAAAAGTTCAATTTATTTCTGCTTCCTTGAGCCTTTTATTTAAGGGTGGAAGGAGTCTCCAAGTTTAGGTCTCCTTCCAGTGTTCTCAAAGGGAAGTGAGAAAGCAGTATCATTATCACAAAGACAGAAGGCTTCCACCTATCGCTGTGTACTTGTAACTGTAAGTTGTGTAACACAACGGTAAGCGAAAACAGTAGTAAAACACAGTAGACCAAAAAGACCTAAAATGAGAACAAGACTATAAAAAGATGGTGCAAGAGGAACTTCTTATTTGAGTTTGTACCACCAAACTTTCTTTGGTGGTAGCAATGCACTGTCTTTTTGGACTTAGGTATTGCCTGATGATTTTGGGGTATCCAGTAGCTGCAGTTCAGCATGGCTGTCTTGATACCTTTTTATCAATTTCAGATCTGCCAACACTGGCAGACATGCTGTTAAAATACTGAGAGAGGGAAATAACTTGCGATCAGGAGATTTCTCTTTAAAATGTTATGAAACAATTCCAGACAACATAGCCAGAAATTCTGGAAGCACATACAATGTAGCATAGGCAATACAGTATTCACTGTTATAAAAATCAGTATTTATTATTTTTTCTCAAGATTAAAGCTACTTTTATTTCAGTTTAATGATAATAAATAAAGTACTGATTGATAATTCTCAGGGGTATGATCACAATATTTAATTCAAAATCATATGGGGAACAAATGTTTAAAATTGGGGGGGAAGAAATCAATACTCTATACATCCAGATGCACTGCCTTAACTACAAGATCACCCTCCCTTATTAAGATAATAGTTACTATTTCATGTTCTGCATTGTACAGTTATCTGCAGGGATACTAATACACTGGTGATCTGTCATCTAAAACAGCTCCTTAAGATTCACGAGTAGTACAAATTCCATATTAATTCCATATGTAGACAGCTCCATCTTGTGGGAACAATTACAAATCAACCCTCTTTAGCACGCTAGTGAAAAAAATCCGGAGACAGAACTGCTTGCCTTTAAAGAAATACATCATCACAGTACTTCGAAGAAATTCACAATTTGTATCACAACTCTCTGATCTAGGTGAGAAGTAAGAAGACGAATTAAACAAGTTTACTAACATCGTTAAGACTCTGTACTCTCAGGACACTACACACACGCTATTTCAGAGGCTTCAGAAGGAAGTCTGACCTAAAGCACTGGCCTTTTTGAGAGTGTATGGGTACTCAAGAGAGCCCTGCCATCTCTGGCCATGGACAGAAATAGGCTTTTTCTCAAAACTGCAAACACAACTGAGGTGATGCATGCCTGATTTACCCATTATGGAACACCATGCAGAGTACAGTAAGATTTAGTTCTGATACTGAAGCTTATTTTCCATACAAAAATTTCAAAAAGTACCTACACTTATCTAAATAAAGTAACTGCTACCTTTGAATAATTATCTGAAGGTGTACATTTCAACAGAATATGGCACTGCAAGCAATCCTGATAGCAATTCTGCACTTTTCAGAGTTAACTGCCAGGCAGACAAATCACCATATTGCAGTATTTTGGAGAGAGACACAGAATCCTGAAAGCATCCTCTAGCTAATTCTTTTAAATTACAAGACAAATTTAATAGAATTTACAACACACACACACACACATAGTTCTGCTGGGAAGAGAGTGAGGAAGTAGTAACCCTTCCAGATGCATTTCTTCAGATGATGACTATTACACGCAAATACATCTACCCTGAAAATCTCTCTCACTCCAAGTTGCTTCACATATGTCAGTGGGAAGTGCCATAAAAAGGGGCAAACATGCTTAGGCTATCAAGACAAATTTTATAGGTTGTGCTGGTTTTGGCTGAGATAGAGTTAATTTTCTTCATAGTAGCTAGTATGGGGCTATGTTTTGGATTTGTGCTGGAAACAGTGTTGATAACACTGCTGCGCAGTTATTGCTGAGCCACGCTTACACAGAGTCAAGGCCTTTTCTGCTCCTCACACCACCCCACCAGTGAGTAGGCTGGGTGAGCACAAGAAGCTGGGAGGGGACACAGCTGGGGACAGCTGATCCCAGCTGACCAAATGAATATCCCATACCATACGACTTCATGCCTCAGTATATAAAGCTGGGAGAAGAAGGAGGATGGGGGAGACGTTCAGAGTTACAGCGTTTGTCTTCCCAAGCAAGCGTTAAGCATGATGGAGCCCTGCTTTCCTGGAGATGGCTGAACACCTGCCTGCCTATGGGAAGCAGTGAATAAATTCCTTGTTTTGCTTTGCTTGCATGCACAGCTTTTGCTTTACCTTTTAAACTGTCTTTATCTCAACCCACAAGTTTTTTCCCCCTTCCGATTCTCGCCCGCATCCTAACTGGGGGGGGAGTGAGTGAGTGTTTGCATGGTGCTTAGTTGCCAGCTTCGGTTAAACCTTGACACGTGTAATATATAGTTCTTTCATTTTTTGTTTACATTTATAAACTTCTGAATGAAGAACCCCAAGGATCCTCTTCAGCTTTATGGGCCCCTGAAGTGGATGCCGCTGGTCTGAAACATAGCACAAATCTGAACTGAGCAAAACTGAAAGACGTGGTCAGTTTGTATTACAATTGTTTTCAACCTGTGATGTATACAGCTATAGGAACCTACAGACAACTAGCGGTTGATTCACATCATGAAACTCTGAAGAGTAAGCTTTCTCACTCAGTATGAGTCTTCAGACTGGGGGGGGCAGGGTGGGGGGAGAAAATCACTGATGTTGGAGACAGAAGTATGAACTTGATTTTGGCACCAAAAAAAACCCACCACAACATACCTCTTAATTTTCAATCTGGAATGAGAGAACATTAACTTGAGTGACTAGTTAGACACCAGTACTGCGAATCAGTGACGGGGAAGGTATTATTTTCATTCCTAATTGATAGGGTAAGCAGGGCACCCATGAAGAACACAAGCAGAGCTTGTGAAAGGTTTTTCTGGTAATGTGTAGCAGGTTATTTGTTTATATTTCCCAGAACTCTGTATATAGGCAGAGAGACCTTTCTTTCTGACTCATCCCAACAACTGGACAATATGAGTCATATTCATGCCAGTCTAGGTAAATACAAGATAGTGCAGAAAACACTCGAACGAGGTAAAAATGAACGAGGAATAGTCAGAGACAGCTTAACCTAAAGGAGAAAAATGTCTCAGTCACTGGCTCAATTTTATTGAAACAGGGATATTTTTACCTTGGTCTTTTCTTACCAGCTGGGCTAAAGGGAGACAGACAAGATTTGAATTCAGGTCTCAAAAAATGAAGGAGAATTTTCAGATATGCAACTATTTTCTTATTAAAGAAAATCGAACAAGGTTACTTTATGCCATAAAAAACTCCCTAATTTTTTTATTTTCAAAACACAATATGAAGAACACGTATTTAATAGGTCTTAATGACAATTTTTTGTGCTTACATGCAAAAATCTATTGAAGCACCAGAGGGCACCATTCTATGCACAAAAATACCAGCCATTGAGTAAGCAAAAAGGCTACTCTCCAGAGAGCTAAAATTCAGCCAAGAATCATAAAACCTAACCTGCCATGAATTCCACCTGATCCTTTACAAAATAATAATACTTTAAAAAAATCAATTATCCTCAAATCATCTGATCCATTATATAATGACAACTCCATACATATGCATAGTAACTCTAAGCCACTATCACAGATGTCTTCACAAATAGTTACAGTACAGCTTCAAAAGTATATTTCTGCTATCATTTCATATAAATATTTTCTGTGCATGAAACCAGAACACAGGTCATTAAATGCCTGAGTGCAAATGGGTTTAAAAGAGGATCAGCATTTCACTAAGGAGGAGGAAAATAAAAAGTTACAGGTTAAAAAATATCATAAGCCCAGAAATTAATTTAATACATTGACGGAACTACTGGAAAGGTAGGCAAAGGAAGTGCATATAGACTAATAAGTGTAAAAGGAGAGGAGCCTAAAAATACTTTTTGAGAGTTCAGCAAATACCCCAAATTTGCCTTTTCCCTTCCTCATCCCCAGTCTTCACTTCTACGTCATCTTCCCACTAGAAAATGAGAATAATCAGAAACCCGAACACAACTTCCACTGTTATCTACTTGGTGGGAGTTTAGAATGGAAAAGTGAATTGCAAGAGTAATCAGAATGAGAACTAAAGTAATTTTGTCCCTTATATCTGTGGCAATAGCTGTAACTTTTCAATAGTAAGCGGAACTGCTCAGGTACTCAGGCTTCAGGTAAAAATTAACTTGAAAACTCTATTTTATTAAAAATAAAAGCTCCATACTTTCATAGCGAAATTATTCAGAAGATAATATGAATTCTTGGTTGGTGATAAATAACTGTAAATTAAAAATCATTACTAAAACGATCTATTAGATAAAGAAAAAAAAAGTTAACAAACCCCTTTTGGGTTTTTTAAAAAAAATCTATTCTTTCTTGAAGGTTTGGGGTTGGGTTTTTTTTGCGTGCGTGTTTGGTTTTTTAAATAGGCAATGGTTCAATTTTTAATTGTGACCCACATTCAGGAGAAACATCTCTGAGCTTATGGAGCATTACCGTAAATTTTTAGTGTAAACAATTGTCTTCCTAGTAATCATTTATAATAACAGGTTCTAACAGCAGCAAAGACTCTTAAAATAGATCATCTATTTTAAAAATAGCCCAAAAGACGTGCCAGAAAATAGAGAAATAAAATACCAATCTTTTTACAGGACAAAGTAGCTCCTCACTTGCGACTTGCCACCTTCCACCATTTTCACATACCCCCAACCCATCCTGTTCTGTCCCATTTCTAGGACAAATTGCAGGTTCCCCACCCCTGCCTACATCGCCACAAAGTCTTTCATTTCCTGATTACAAAAGACATATTAAGCAATTAAAAACTGTATATGCACACTCCTTTCAGGGTACTGATAACCACTTAGTAAGTGCCAATCAGTTACATCTCCATGAATGCCATGATGATGATGGTAATTACACATATCTGCACAATAGCTGAAGTTTGACATGGAAGGTAAGCCTGACCACACAAATTCTGGACTGCAAGGGATGCAAGAAAAAAGATTCATTTGTAGAGCTTCAGATTTAGCATTGTGGGGAAAAAATAATTTTTAACTGATCGCTTTGATCCCTTGGATCAGTTAAACCAAGTCACAAAAAAAAAGAAACTCAGACATACAATCTTCATTCCATTTTTCAAAGTAATACTTAAAACAAAACACACACACAAATAAACCAAGTCTCAAATGAAGAAACTGCGCTTGTGGAAAATCACGATTTTAGAATTCATTTCTTGCTACCAAAGCCAATTTTGTACTGAGGCTAGAGATGCTCTCAACTAGCCCCCCATACACACATCCCAAGAAGTATCCCAGTAGATGTTTGTCCTCTCCCTCCATTTATTATTTGATTTTTTAAAAAGAGATACTTAATAAAGTTATAAAATAATATTTACAATTCAAATTTCTATGATGAGCTCAATGAGACTGATACAAGCACAAAACACTGACCATGTAAATTAAGACTCTGCCTTTAAAACAGACCTGTCATTGTGACCATAGCCATGGCATCCCTAACCATGATACTGTATCACACACTCCATTTAAGTTGCAATTTCACAGGAAACACTGCAGAAACTTCCTTTGTCCTACAATATACAAAGCTATTTTCTGTTTACACAAACTGCAAACTTTGTAGGGATTTTTCCATGGAGTAATTTCATATAGGTTTCTGCATACACCCTAAAAAGCTTTATAAAATAATGTCCAGGTGTTTCCTGTAATTCAACTGGAGTAATGGCAACAAGCACATTTCTTAAAATCTAAGCAGCCTTTCTATTCCAGGCACTACCTAGGGTCCAGTTCTGCCATCCTTATTCATAATTACATCTCACCACTCTATTTAAAAGATCACATTACATGCCAGAACGACATAGAACTCCAGCTATGGCCTAATCAGAGAAAAGATTTTATTAATCTTAGTTTAGCTGTTATGCTTTACTTGCCTGGTTTTCCTGGATGTGCCATTTCTGTGAATTGTTCTCACTAATAGTATCCTGTTTCTATGAGCAGGAAAGGGCTGAGTACAGTGTGTTAGTTAACATTACTTCCTATAAGCAGGGTCCATATTCTGTAGTAGCAGCACTACAGCAGTCATTGTTCATGCTGGATAAGCAATGGATCACACTGATGGCTGTTAATGGACATCCTCTGCAGCGAAACATGAACTGATAATCAGTAAACCCAGATTTGCAATAGACTTCCTCCTTCCTGTTTTTACACTGCTGACCAAGGAGATGCCTCTTCCTGCTAAGCCTTTGTGCGACTTACTGATGTATGAAGCAAGAAACTGAAAAACAAGTGCTGCGCTGCTATTTTTTTTTTTCTAATTTTGTGTTGTAATAGTAAGAAAACTAGTAAGAAAACACCAGCTTCACTCACTTTGGTACTAGCTATCGCCCCATAACAAAATGCCAAGTTTGGCTATCTGTTTCATTTACCTAAACAGATTCAGTAGACATAGTTGGGACCTATGTTATTTCATAGAAAATAAAATAAGAAACTGAAGTCCATATAGCAATATTCTTATCTTCCCTTAATATTTCCATAGACTGTAAACATAAATTCTTCCATTTTAGGAGCAATGGATTCACCTATAAATGAAATTGTGAGCTCCTTATTCTTTTTAAAGATTTTATCAGATTTCATTTACGCATGTCCCAGAAATAATCAGCCATCTATTACAACCTATTGCTAATCTGCCTTCTTTATCTGGGGCACTTTAGACAATCTTCAAGATAAATATGTACCGATTGTTTCTGTAGAGCCTTCATGAGACATGAAGACATGTCATGAGACATATAAATATTCTGTATATTTAATGTCACAAATGTCTAAATTACTTATTTCAATAGGCTTTGAATACCAACACTGCAAAGATGTAAATATATTATTTTAGAAATCAAGAAGTTCCAGATCAAATAAAATATCCAGTGAAGTTTCAAAAGCAGTTAGATTAAGAATGTATTCTATTCAATACAGATCAAAGCAGGCAATTCTTTGATGTGTCACATTTCTCTGCAAACATACAACCAAAGCATATATTTTCCAATATTTTTCTATTATTATTTTTTGTTAACTCTCTGAGCCCACATAGCCTATACATAGAAAATCATGTATTTTTCTCATGCAAATCAACAGCCTCTACTATATATCCTTTGCAAATGCACATCTCCCAGGATCACTGAAGAGAATCAAAGATGACTTTTTAAAAAGTTTGGTTTTAATTCAAAAGCCCAACAAAAACTAACTCACAGTGTTTTTCTCTGTTGGGAGGCAATTAACAGTGTTGAAGCAACTGAGTTCTACTACTATTTATTACCTTACTCCAGTCCTCTACCTGCTCGATAAACAGACTAAGAGAGAGAAAAATCTGTTCATGCCTTAGGGAAAGGTGAGACTCCAGCACGCCACAGAAACTCCTCATTTCAAGAGAAGGTAGCATGCATTGGCTACCTGATTATAGTTTCCTAAGTTTACGAAACAAAACAGAACCAATATACAGTATAAAACAATATCGACTATGTTACTTTTATGTTGAAATTAACTCAGAAGAAAACATTGCCTCGCTGAAATCAATGGGGTAGAGATCCTTCAAAGTCACTCTACGGATAAGGAAGTGTGCAAACTGTGAAAGTCCCAGCGAGAACTGCTACCAACAGAAACATCTAAATGCCTGTAATAGAAAGCAGAGTAGAGTGTATTAAAATGGAAGTATGTGATACCTGAAAGTTTAAATACTGCTTTTTGAAGTTGGAATGTCTCAAAAGTATCCCCCTAGGTACACATACTACAGTATATGCATTATTAATTTTGTATTACTCTGATTCATGGGAGAATTGCAGGTTACACTCACTGCAGTTTTGCAAGCAAATTACTTTCTCCAAGACACAGTGAAAATCCCGCTTACGGTATAAGAGCTGAACACCTTTCTCATGCTATAACAAAAAAAAAAAATAAAAAGTCCAAGCCCTCTCTAGTGCAGAACTGTTCAATGACATCTTTTAGGTCCTCTCTGTCAAACACCAAGTCTTCCCATCAAGGCTGATGCACTCAAAAACCTGCTTCTTTCCTTATAATACCTCTGTCAGTGATTAAGTTCCCTGCTAGTTTGGTATTACTGGCAAAGGTTGAGCCACAGGAAGGGCTTCAGCCAGGCTCCAGGAGAGATTGTTAATTCCTTCCTGCATAGGACACACTCTGTCAGGCATACAAATAATTCCTTAGTAGACATAGACAAGATGAGGAAGAGATGCATTGTTGAGCATACTTTAAGATGAACATGAAATTGAACATGATGTCATTGTTATACCAAGGTCTGTGGTGACAGGGATTAGGCTTGGGCATTTCAACCATCGCCAGATAATAGCCAGAAAGACTGGCAACAGCTAGATTTTAGAACTAGCCATAGCAAGCCCTTCAGTAAGATAAAATCTAATGTGATTACTTGATGCTGATGCAAAGCTAGGTTGATGTTTCTGAATCAGTTAATACTTAGTAGTTTACTACAGCCCATAGAAATAGTTTCCTATTTGCGAACCCATTCCTGGCATTATCTTAGAAGCTTTATTTAAGAAATATCAATCCTCATAGATTTTTTATGAGCTCATTTTAGTAGTATAATCCATAAAATGCAACATGACAAAACCCGCTTAACTGTAGTTGCTGTAATTTCAGCCTTGTATGTGCAAACACTCTAGCACTTACACGTCAAAAACAAGCTTATATTTAACTGAATTATGCTAAGGTTCCTCAGGTAGACATCTGTATTGAGGAAATGGCAAAGTCTCAGAGCAATGGTTCAGCAATGCACACAGAAAGCTAGAGTACAGTGTATGCTGTTGGCTTCCCCTAAAAAATCTGCAAGAAAGTAAGTACCCATGCGACCGGCATTTGTGAAGGATGTAAAATTACGCATTTCCTATGCATACGGCAGGTCCACAATCTAGGTCAACAGACACTAAACAAAATCAGCTTGAGGAATAAATCGATGAAGAAACAATATGAATAACAATTGGCTTTCCTGAATTTAACCGATGTAACAGTGAATAAGTCATTCATATGATGAGCTTAGATGAGACACAATGATACAAACTGCATGAACCACCTATCAAGTACAGTATTCTGGATATCTTGGCAGATGATCCCTCTATTTTGAAAGCTTTAATGTATTTTGAAACATGTTTCCTAAACACAGGAACAATTTCAAGCTCTTTGGTAATGCTTGTGAAATTGGAGAGAGCTATTTCAGAAGTATTCTTCACATAGGTTCCTAGTTAGGTTAAAGCTTCACTTGGCAGTTGCCCATTTGGAAAACACTGCAAGAACTGAGTCAGGAGCTGATGCATGAACACTTAAAAAGATCAAGATAACCTGATTTGCAGACACGTATTTCATGACAAACTTAATCAGCATTGAAGCTAAAGATCTTTTGCAGAACAGAAAAATGCAGTGCATATATGATTACCCACAAACAGTTCCAGGCTTTATAAAAAGTAGAGAAGTACTATGTTGAAACTTGCAGCAATGGAAGCAAATCCTCACCTTCTTCTAAAATATTTTTTGCCACCAATGGCAAATCAGCCTGAAATATCAGGCTAGCATACCGAAAAATCAGAACTGCAGTTCTGCTGCTGAATATATAAATGTCAGATTAATCAGTCTACAGCACATACTCTTTTTTGTGCTGTTTTGACTCTATGTGATGGACTAGCAATAAAAAAATATTGCTGCTTCATAGCAATATACATGGAGATAGACCTGCTCACATAGACAGTTGCTTTATCTGCTCAACTTAAACACTCAGAATATCATCAAACCCTGCACCAACTAACAAAACCTGCAACTGACTCTACAAGCCAGCCACCGGTTTTTCAGGATACACTGTTCCCAGCGAGGAGGCCATTCTCCTTACTCTGTAGCAACCCAGTTGCAAAATAGGAGTTAGGTATTATAATAAGGATAAACTGATATATAAATATACACCAAAGTACACTCTGTGACCTGATCCAAAAGAGACCACAACTAACACAAAAGGAATTTCTAGTTCCTTTGGGCTACTTTGTAACTTCAGTTTGAAAGGGAACCAGGAATGAAACATATTAACTTGAAAACTGAGCAGGGCTTGAAGACAGACCATTAATGAAGATACAGACTGCTGATTTTCAAACCATAAAAATAGCTTACAATACTGTAAAACATTATCATACTATTTGAAATTGAAATACATGATCAAACCACTTCAGTTCTGATTCAAAGCACTGGTTGCTCACCTCAGAGTCCTCTATATTTAAAACAAGACTAAGCTACACCTCGGAGTCCTCTATATTTAAAACAAGACTAAGCTATAGACAAAAACGCAAATTGCTGGCTCCTAATCCAAAACCAAATAATGAAAACACAGACAAATGCCTTCAGACAATCATACCTGACAAGGAAGACGACAGGACAAAAATGAAGGTAACCACATTTTGTCATTGGATAACCACATCATAAATCCCAACAGCCCATAGGCAAGTGCTCAGAAAAATATTTCCCAGCCTGTAACTGTGTTAATGCTGTACTATCTTCCCACACCTAGAGAAGTCACTCACACTGCCTAGGCTACTGCTTACTAACTATTCTGCTTAAAGATACAGAATCACACCTACTGGTAATAATAGCGTACACCTTCAGTAAAACAAGTTACATTGAGGCTTCAGAGCATCCTGTCATACTCCAAAGGGTGTTCTAGACGCTTTGCTCATTTGGCTTTGAACAGGCCCCCTCAGTGGACACAAGAATACCTCCAAAATACAAATTATGGCCCCCAGTCTGAGCAAAGCACCTGCAATTGCAAAACACAACACAGCTCAGTAAAAGCAGCAGAATTAGACTCTCACTCCATATTTCCATCTCTAAATTTTCTCAGAAACGTTGATCAGGAAAGGAAAAAACAGTCTTGCTCGGACAGCTACTGCTACCTCCGCTTCCTCAACTTACTCCTCTAATGATGCCTTACTGAAGTGTGCCTTTTAGCTTCAGCTTGACTGCAACACAGGGACAGAAGTTCAGGATGAACAGTTATCAATCACTTCTAACACTTCACCCATACTCATTTGTGAGGCTCACAACAAATCTACATCCTACCTCCAAACTCTGTTCAACCTAAATGAGAAAAAAGCAGCACCATGCAGAAGTGATTTTGCTTTGCAGCTGGGTGGCCTAGTGCTGCTTTTACCAGTCCAATGCAGCCCTAGGTCAGTGGAAGGTCATCGCAGCATATTGCAGCATCAGACAGAAACGCATCAACCCAACGGCACTTGTTAGTGTGATTCCTGTAGCCAGAGACAACATGCCACTGAGATGTCTTCATAGGAGACCCTCTAATAACTCTGCAAAGAAGTTTCACAGCCAGCACCTAGAAGATGCTCTGACATCTACCAGGCAACAGCTTGGTGATGACAGATTTCAGGAGCAGAAGAATAGAGAAGTTGCTTAAAAACACTTTTACACTAACTTTGGAGGAGCACTTTCTAGGCTGCGACTGTGGGTCAAGGCCACAGAGTACATCCCACTTAGAGATACACCAATAGACATAGCACCTCCTTATCAACTTCACCTTGGCTACAAAATTGCCATCATCAATTCCCACATAATTTTTAAATTTTATTTTACTTTTGTATTAGTTGTTCAGTCAACTGATTGTGGGCATGGAGGTACTCCTTTGACAGGTTGTGCATGGGGATCACAGAACAATGCAGAGTTGGTGATGCGAAGCTCATGAGATGAAGTGTTCAGAAAAAGTCTACCATATGCTTACGCAATACGTTGCCAAGTGAGAGTTTGTTAACTCATTTATTTTTTAAAAAGGGATTTGAAATATTACACATTACCACAAGCTCAAAGAGACTCATAAGTATAGTATAGCAGGACACTGGCATAACAACATCTTCTACTCTGTTGAGCTCCACTTTGACCTATTTCAACCAACATAAAACTAACTAACCAGCAGATAAGGTCAATTATTTTCTTATGAATATAATTTATCTTACTAATTACCCTGGCATGTCCAACAGAGTATCCAAGAAGTATGAAGACACTCTTAAAAATTTACTTTTGAGATTTTGTTAATATGTATTTATATGGAGTTCAGTGAGGGCCTGAAAGTCTCTTGTTACTTTGTCATATATTTATCTTTTTTGTGGAGAGGGATATGGGAATTGCTGTTCTTTCTTTTTGTCTTTTTCCTTTTCCTTTATAAAAATTAGAAATGTGATGACAGCTCTCCCTGGTTTTGCAAAGACCAACAGTATGTATATGACATGAATTATAAGATATTAACACGTTATATAAGAAGGTGAGAGTGACGAGCCTTTAACAGGTGTTGTCATTAATCTCATTTAGTCAGCCATTAAAGGTAGAAAGATGTTGATAAAAGTTTCAGTCTGCTGAAAAAAAAATTAATCCTGGCCTGCTATATACACTGTCTGCCCCTTTAATGAAAGCCATATTATATGGTTGATCTAAGTCTCATTTATAAGTATTCAGTGAGTGTCACTAAATTTAGAGATGCAAGTTAAATGCCAGCAATTTTAAATCAATACATTCATCCACTTAAAATTTTAAAATAAAATTAATTTTATCAAATACAATACAAATTAATTTAATCAAATATAATCTCTTAATTTTCTATTTCTTGAGATGCAGAGCAACCTTTAGGAACTAACTTACTCTCCTAAATAGTAATTAATTAAAATTCATTTAATCAAATACAATCTCTTAATTTTCTATTTCTTGAGATGCAGAGCAATCTTTAGGAGCTAACTTACTCTCCTAAACAGTAAATAAATCCAATTGTTCTAGCTGTACCTTGAT
Organism: Ibidorhyncha struthersii; assembly: GCA_013398815.1. Lineage (NCBI taxonomy): Eukaryota > Metazoa > Chordata > Aves > Charadriiformes > Charadriidae > Ibidorhyncha > Ibidorhyncha struthersii. Next base: position 58,776 of record VZSZ01002500.1, on the reverse strand, counting down.
TCCTCCTATAAAGGACCTGCATTTCACATCCCTATACATGGGTGGATCTTGGCACTAGAAAATCACCTGCAGGATCAGTCTGTATGTTGTTCCTTATTGGTAAATTACACACAAAAACATTATATATCAGTTTATGCTATTATTTTTTACATCATAAGCACAAGTGCTGCTGCTCTTCTATCAGAGTAGGAAACAGCACCCTGGCAGAAACAGCTACACCAAACTAGCAAACAAAACACTGAACAAGAACAGAAATGTGTTTCCATGGAATCTACATACAGCCCACAAAAAATTATACTTCCTTTGTGAAGCATGGATGCATTAGGAAGATATTAAGATCTCCATGTGAACAATTAAGGATGAGTTAGATCTTGCATATCCTACAAGCTTCAGCATTTAGTATTACCTCATGCTACTTATCTGAACTGCTCACCTCAAGCGCTTTGTTTTGTTCTGCTATTTAAGTAGGTATGTTGGTACTTTATTTCATGTCACAATGTTATAAATGTTCTCCCAGCATTACAGACCACAGATTACAAACATACATTAATTTAATTATGTAAATGGAATAAGTTCAGCCATTACATGAGGCAACTGGCATCAATGGCTTCCACGACTGGACATCGATGGACCACTTTATGTTGTAGCCTTGTGCAACTGCATATAGAATTACTCAACTAATTTCTTTTATTTCTACTGTTTAGCAAGTAAAACCTAGATCTTGTGCAAAAAAATAATGCTCCATTTTTCATTCATACTTTTGTTCATTGAAATACATCTTGAGATTATATGTGGAATTTTAGGCTTTTAGTTTCACACAGCAATTCACAAATTTTAACAGGCAAGCTGAACAGTTTTGATTTTAAACACTGCTGTTCTTATAAAGTAGCAGCATATCTCTGTGACCTTGGCTGGACTTTCTTCAAAACACTCAGCCAGGTGTAAGCATTTTTTAGCCTCTTTTTTTTGATTTGTAAACAAACACTAGAGGTTAAATCAGACCAATGTGCACTTCTTTTCTAAAAATTCTGAAAGTCAGCAATGCAAAACTCCCCATCTGAAAAGTGAGTAAGATAACAAGACAGATGAGATACAAACAGAAAAAGAAAGGACAGGAACATGCAAAGAAATTAAGAAACTAAATGTTCATATTTAAGAAAGCTTTGACACATTTTAAACATTCAATATGGATAAGAGATTCATATTGTCCCTTTCTGCTTTGACATCTCTCCCTCATGCACACTCATGGCTCCCAAACATGCCTTCTTCCACTGTGCAGCCTGATTCTCTGTATGTCCTTTGCATAGTTTCCTCTGATATAAGCTCTATACTGGAGATGGTAGGGAAACTGCAATTATATTTAATATTTTGTTGCTAAGTTTTTTATTTTTGTGTGTTTTTTGCAGACGTCAGCTCCAACCTGCCTAGGCTTGTTAGCTGAAACATGGTTCAACTGCCTCCAGGGACAACTCAAGTCTGAAAGCATCTCAGCTACTTTCTCTCAACTGAAACTCACAAACTTTCACAGGTGAAGCTCCTTGTGATGCTCAGCTTCAACACCTCCATACTATATTCCCAACACTGGCTGTGTTTAAGGAACAGTAAGGGGAGATCAGACCAGAGTTTGCTCCGAGCTGGCCTCAAAGACCAGGCAAGCAGCCCCTGGGTGACCATACTCCCCATCTGGGTTCTTTGAGGACTGACTAGCCCCAGCCTTGCACAAATGCCCAGGCTGCCACCTCCCACACAGCCCTCAGCACTGGAAGACCCACAGCCAACTACAAAATCATTCACTGCAAACTGCAAAACGACCCATTGCACGTGCAACGTACATCTCTCTTCCATCAGTTCTCAGCATCACGTTCCCCATCCACGTACCCCGTGTTTGCCCTTTCCCAGCCCTGCCCACACTCTCCCTGCTCCAGGGGAAGCCAGCAGCGCCCTGCAGCATGCTGCCACACAAACTGCCTTTTCCAGTTCCCTGCACACAGGCTCTCCATATCTTCCCAAAGAGATAATGTGCAAATTCACAGCGCTCTCTCCCCAGTTTGGCTAGTGTCCGTGCTTTTTCACTTCTTTCAGACATCTCTAATCCCTAGGCATCAGCAGAGCTCTAAGATGAAGATCCCCTTTCCCCCTGAGCCTCATCCATATCCCGATCCACTCCCTCCAGGCTCTGCCCTTCTCTCCACCAGCTCAAACTGAAGGGCACTGACATGCTTTTCTCTAACAGGGAAGATTAAGCAAAACCTTTTCTTCAACATGCAGGCTACGCCATTTGGCAGTACATGGAATTGGAAGGGGTGGGGGGGGGGAAGCCACTGAAGTCAAGGAATTTCAGAA
>VZSZ01002500.1:29463-55477 GCA_013398815.1 Ibidorhyncha struthersii | reverse complement strand
TCAGGGGAAGGGCTGCGCCGGGGGCGGCCCGGGAGCCCGGCAAAGCCTCTCCGTGCCCTGGGCATCTCCGGGAGCTGTTGCCCCGTAGAGACCGAGCGCAGCTGCCCCTGCCCGGCGCCACCCGCTCTGCCCCCCTCAGCGCCCTGTGACAGAACAGGGACGCTCAAAACACGACCCTGTTCCCGGCTACGCAGCGGGTGGACCAGCGGCCCCTCCCGCGCCCCGCTGCAGAGGCGCCTTGAAGGATTATAGGGTCAAACCCGGTCTTTTCCTCCGGGCTAGTTCTGGTTTGTTTCCTGGGGTGGGCTTTTTTTGTTTGGGTTTTGTTTGGTTGGTTTTTGTTTTGCTTTTAACGCTCCCGCGGGGTACGCGCGGGCCCTGCTAGCCCCAGCAGGGAGGCGGCGGCGGAGCCTGCAGCCACCGGCCCCGGCCCCCGGCGCGGCAGCTCGGCAGGAAATCTGCCCGTCACCGGCTCGTTTCCTTCCTTTCTTTAGGTGATAGAAATCTGGGGGTCGGGGTGAAAACAGTACAACCAAAAAGTGCGCCTTTTTGTGCACTGGCTTGCCGCGCTTCACTAGAAACTGACGTGCTGTTTCCTGGTGCCCTCGAGCACGTGTTACAGCCAGGCTTCGTTTTTCAATGAAGGAGGAATAGCCCATTTTCTATTTAAATTACACACTTTGTGGTTTGTGGCCAAAGATGAGCTAGTCCTTGGGTTTTGCATGCTCAGGAGACAGGATACACCTGCCTTCTGCGCACAAGTGGGAATCCAGCCTAAAGAAATAGGCCTGAAAGTGTAAAACTTCAGGGTGAACTGTAAAACTTCAGGGTGATGTGTGGCTACTTCTCCAGTAAGGAATTGGCAGCAGTTTACAAATGTGAATGTGTCAAAGCCTAGACCCCAGCCAGCTACAATTGCATTTGGCACCCTGCCCGTTCTCGTAATCAAACTCATCATCTCTCCTGCCCTGGTGCAGCTACACCTGGACGCTAGTTAATAAATAGCACCGAAGACCACGCACATCTTGTCTATGCTTGTGGGTTTATCGTACTCTGTTGATTCAGATGAATTTATTGATGACACCTACTAAATCAACCGGGACTATTCCAAATCTAGACAAGTGCCTACAAAGTGCATTCTGCAGAAAGAAAATAGGAAAAAATCCTACATGCTACCTCTGCAGTAGTATTTCCTTCAAGAAATCACTCAAATGCAGTAATGATCTTCCCATGTTCCTTTTTCTTTTCATCACCAAATTACTGAAGTAATAGATTGACACATACATTTTTCAGGGTAAATTAAATTTTCTTTCTTTAGCCTGATAGTCACTGCAACCTGATACCCACAGTGCCAGGCAGGCTATTTTTAAAACTCTTCTACAGATACTGACAATAACTTAAACACATAACACCGTAGTCTTTTAAGTATTACTATTTTGTAGGGATGAATATGCAGAGGAAATTTTTTCAGTTGCAATTTTACCCTTAAATGGTTTCCATAAGCTGCAAATGAAAAAAAAATATCAAAATCTTCAGATATTTAGGAATGTCAACAGTAAAACCTTAAGTAGTTGTGTCTTCAGTGATTAAAAAAAGATTGCATTTTTTAAAAGTCTAAGAATAAGCAGCAATCAATTCTTTAAAAATTTAGCTCTTGATGTCAACCTAAAAACACTGCTACACAAAAGAACATTTTTCCCTTTGTTTTCATGTTTAAGAGTAATTTATTTCTTCACAGAGAATCTGCAGCCAGCCTTCAGTAACAGATAGCTTTGTCCTGGTGAAAAGAAAGAGCTGAGTAGGTGACCTTGGTTTGTATTTTTTCATTTAGGGCCAATCACACTGAAATTAAATTTAACTTTCCTGTAGATTTCAGGGCCAGGAAAACAAAGTTTATAATATATTGGGCTGACTGAAAGAGCAGCTATAGAATGGAACAAATCCATTATGAACAATATAATATTATCTAAACGGTGCATACCTTAAGGTGGTTCCAAGAGGCAGCTCAAAGGACTGGATCTCAGCAAGGGCATTTTCATATATCTGATCTTTGTTTTCTTCTAGGTACAATTCTGACAGCTTTGACTTGCTTTTCCTTGCCATAGGTTAGCATAAAACTAGTCTAACTTTAGGAGAGGACTTTTATTCTGATCATTATCGTTGACTAAGTGACTCCATAGTCAGCAAAACCAGGCATGAAAAAACAGATCCTGCGCTAACCTCGTGACTCCTGAGGACTTTGTGTCCAAGAATGGTGCGCAGCTGCTGTTTTCCTGTCTCTGCTGGTAACATTTGCCTCGTATGCAGTACCCGGGCCTGCACAGTCTTTTTTCTGTGTGCGTCCGATTTATTTATCTTAACAGGAAATTTACTGGCGCAAATAATATTTCTACATCCTTTTAATAGTTCACCGGTAATAAATATTGAGCCTGAAATCTAGTCAGTTTGAAACCACAATTTTAAAGTCATTTCAGACACTAGACATCAATGCTCAATTTCTCTGTTAAGTTTTATGAGACTAAAAATATTTTTTAAAAAAATACTCTATTTTTTCTTTTGCTGTGTAAAAAGTCTGCACACACAAGAAATTAGCTGGATTTATTAAGCAGGTTTATGGACCTTGCAGACTGGAAAAGCAGAGAAACTTTTATGTTCTCATCTTTTTCCTTCTCAGCATTAGTAGGTGCTGTTTATAATAATGGAGTGCAAAAGATGATCTGGGATAACTGTGATTTTTATATGAGTGTGCAATAAACACAGTGGTTACTAATTCATTACCTACATGGAATCCTGGAAGGAAAGGGCATGGATAAACTCCTATAGATGTTGAGAGCGGTGCTACTGTTAAGTTATTGTCGTTGTGATGATGGCAAAGAAAATACTTTGCACAACTGCCACCAATTACTTTAATTTCAGGTATTTATTTCAAACACAAGGCTGGAGTTCTAGATCTTTCTATTTAAACTACTTTTCAGAAGCTTAATTCAATGTTATGTGACATAGTCAGTCTTGGTTATTTGGTTATTTTTGATATTTTAAAGGTTTTGATCAATATTTAACTCTTATCCCAGTACTGCTCCTGACAAAATTGATGAGAGTCTTGACACACATGGTGGTGCAGTCAACAGCTAAATGCAAGAAAACAGAAATTACTCATTTCTGACTAGGGCAATATGCTGTTTATTCCCTTCTCCATGCCCAGCGGGAACACTGAGGGGATGAGTTGTCAGAAGCAGTGGAAAAGAGCTCTAAAGCCTACAATGAATTACACACGTACGTATCTGTAACAGCTTCCCTTGAACAAGCTGCTTTAATCACCTGTTTATTTTTAAACCAAAATTAAGCAGTTGCTCTGTTAGCACTAATACCCAATACGTTTCCTGCTTTGGCGTTCTAAACTGAGTTGTGAGCCGTTTATACACCTTTCGCGAGGAATGGGAGCCTGTGATTGACCCAGCCAGCCACTGGATGTCACACAAATGCAGACAAAAGGATATCTTAACGACTCGTTCTAATCTTAACAGACACCGGATTAAGTATTAGTTTATCAATTATGGGGTGACACTGTGAAAGTAAACTGCGAAAGTTATTACACTGAATAATAAGCTTAAACTTATTCACATGAAGGAGGAAAGTACCTCTGCTGCCACTGTGGGAGAGCACGGGCAAGCCAGGTAACTCGGGGTCCCCTTGGATATCTACACCCAGCCATCACACACTGTGGCTTGCAAGAAAAATAGGGTGCAGAGATGGGAGCACGATGCTTTGTACAGAGTGCTTTTATGGGGGGGGGGGTGTTACGTGATTTTAAGTGAGTTCGATACTTAGAGAGGCTTTGGGTACAGTTTCTTCTTTCCCAAAAACTCACACAGAAGCTTGCTTTAGGAATGAATCAACCAAAATAAACAGTACTCTGAATCTGTTGTGCAAATGCTGTCGTAGGTATCACAGCTGCCTAGAAATAAATAAATTTAATAATAAAGCAAAACCACGTAAAAAGAAGCAAACAAATACAAAGGTGAATGACCAAGAAACAGGCAGGTGTTACATCTGTCTGGTTGTGGAAGCAGGTGCTGAGGTACCATGGCTCTTTGTGCCTTCAGGCGTAGAGGGTTAGACCAAATTGCACCGGGCCTGGGGTCTTGGCTCTCCGGAGTGATTTGCACCCACACTGAACCTCTGTAAGGCCACGACATGTGGAGAAGGATCTAACATGTAGCGGTGGATCTGTAGCTGACTCCAGATTCGTGGGCAGGAGTCTGTTAATACCTGCCAAAAGCCCCTTCTGCTGCAGGTGATCCTGCTTCTTCCCCGTGCTGTCTGCCCTGCGCTCCCCTTTTTCTGTCTTCTGCTCCTCCTCACCTCTTCCATAATCCTGGTGCTGATTAGACATGCCCAAAGTGTACATCTTTCAGTCGTATGCAAGCTTTTCCTTTTTCCAGCCAAGTTCAGGGCCACTCTCAAAAGGCTTTAGGGAACCGCCTTGTCCAAGAAAATAATTTTTTTTGCAAAAAGACAAAGGGACAAATTCAGCACTGTAACATGACACAAGCTTATGCATTCATCAGCTTCTGGCAGAACAGGGTATCTTTACTGCACAACTGTACATAACATGCTCAGAGGCTGCAGCTAAATAGACTATCAGAAAAGAAAGTGCTAAGTCTTTAATTATTTTTTTTTAATTGATGGTATGCCCCATGCTGAAAAGGAGAGTAGGAATTATCAGTTCTGAGGCATCATACTTGTACTAGTTGAAATTTAACCAGGTCAAGAAGCCTGAGAAAATATTCATCTGCTAGAAGTCTCTGACAGAAAAAGGGAAAATATTTTCTGTACTTGTTAAATTCTCGCTATTGCTGTGAAGGAGGTATTTCATTGCCTGGACAGGCAGAAACCTAAGGGCCTGCAAGCTGTAAAGACAGCCACTGCCATCTTTCCAATCATCCTGAGATTTTCCTGTGAAAAAATATGCCAAAGCACCTGTTTCTTGCTGAAGGCATAAAAGCGGTTCACAACTCTGTATAGTGTAAGACAGGAAATTGAGGAAAATATCAACGAGATTGTGAAGCAGGAGGCAGAGGCTTATCTACAGCAAAACTGCTTTCGCCACGTCCTTTCTCCCTTTGCTCCCCTAATTCCTACTCTTCCCTAACCCCAATGGGATACCAGAGCGCCAAGAACTGCTGGTTTAAATGTAGCCTGCCTGTGTTAATGCTTCAAAAATACTTTTTACCCATGTGACAGTTACAAAAAAAGTAGCATGTGCTACTTTTAGTAGTATAGAGACATCCCTACTGGGTATGTAATTCCAGTGGAGATTACTTTTTGTTTTGAATTACCAATGCAAGATTAGCAGCATCAAGTCATCAGAGGCTTGTTTAATTTCCTTCCCTGTTGGATTGGAATCCATTTTGAATGATTCATGGAAAAGAGGGAAGGGGGAAAATGTCCACCCTCAAATGGAGTTACTATAGATAATTTTCACATGCAATGCCATCCATAACAAATTACTTCATTGGTCATTGCCCGGATATCTCCTCTTTACATCCCTCCACAAGGACAACAATGTCATTAGTCATTTCTCTGGCATCTCCTGCTCTGGTGCTGCCTCCTTTCCTGGGCTTATCCCCAAACTGGACCCTTGCAAACCAGCTCATTCTCCCCAGAACCTGCACCAGCTGCTCATGTTCCCCTTGCGCCTGCTTCTTTTCTGGTGGCCAGGCCCATTTTTGCCTGCCTCTTGGATGAAGCATGGTGGCAACACTCCTGTCAAATGGTTCTTGGGATGGACAGGCAGACAAGGAGCCGCTGGAATTACCACTGCCATCTTTTGCCTCAGTGCAAATGTGCTTTAAAAATTTTATTTAATCTGTAACCTGAACAGCCACCAGAGCTTCTTGATGAATACTGCCATCAGAAGACTTAGCAGGAGGAAGAAAGGAACTCTGACTTCTTTCTTGCTCCTTTCTCTAGCCCCCAAAATACCTCTAATCACCAACACGCACTTACCTGTACCTCACCATCAACAGTACAGCTGAGCTAGAGCTCAGCCTGGCCCATTTCATTGGGACAAAATTATTTTTCTCAAATATACCATTGAAAATTTGGAATGAGAAGCTCAGACTAATACACTGCTGAAGGCTGTGCCGCGAGGAATCAGGCACCTCTGCCCAAGCAGACATAGCAAGAGTAGCTTTGCAGGAACAGGTAATTCAGTGTCACCTACGCAGTAATAACCTATGTACAACATAGGCTGGGCTGAATGGAGTACTTAGAGAGTATCAGCTCGAGCTGGCAGCATCGCGTTGAAGACAGCAATGTTTTCTCTATGAAAAGGGACTTCTGGTGCCTTTCTAGGCCTCTTCATTCATCATACACAAAAAAAATATTCTTGGATTTTGTTTTTTTGAGATAAATCCATTAAATTGTTTATGAAATAGGAGTTTAAAATAATTTTAATAAAAGGTATAGTGGTTACCTACTTCTTATGCTTTGATCTTTATAATCTACTGCTCTTTCATATTAAATAAATCTTGGACACGTTAATAAATTTGATATAAACCTTCAGAAACTATAAAATAACCTTTCCCACATTAGGTAGAAGGCCTCTGTGTATGATTCACAGCCATTTGCTGCAAATGAATGTTTTTTAATTGTCCCAAATGCACTTCATTATGATAAGGGTTTGCAGGACAAACTGTGCTTTAGGTTATTGCATAAAAAATTGTTATTTCTATTTAAAAATAGCATTTATTGCCAGATATTACATACACACATACACACCATATGCCAAGGGAAATGCGTTAGAAATTGGTTTAGTGCTCAGAGGACTACCATGACTAAAATCTGACTTTGTAGAACTGAATTGCTACTGTCTCTCTGTAATGCACTACTACTGAAACATCTTTTTAGCAAGCATCCGATAAAATGTATTCTTTTAAGGCTGTTGACTTTCCTGATCTCTCCATACTGGCAGTATATTACATACCAGCAGGGAAATTACTGTTTTTTCAGAGAGTTTAAGTGAATTATGCTTCCTGTATTGTAGTCAACATCTGTAAATACATTGCTTTTTGTTTTAATTACACCTGACTCAAGAATTGGACAGTGTATATAAAAAACCACCAAAAGATTGAGGAAATAACATTCTATTACACTTTTACACCTGTTATTTTTATAGTAAATTGCTCAAAACAACACACATCTCTCCCATTAGGAGGGCAGCGCATCACTAACTACTTTTGACATTTCATTGACATCTTACAAGTGCCTAAAGATATCAGGAGAGATCCTCAGCTGGTGCTGATGTTAACTTTGTAAAAGTCAATAAAGCCATCTAGTCTACTGGATGAACAGAGGCACTTCTGTCTAGCAGCAGCGGGAATGAGAGAATCCCTCTCATCATACGTGTTTATATAATGCTCGGTGCCATTGAGGAACAAACACTATTTCATTTTCTTTGCAACAAACAGACCATGAAACAATACTAAGCCCCAGTAATTAACAGTTTAGACTAAATAAATACCTCTACTATATTTTAACACAGCATTTGAATTTCAGATTTGAAGGAGACACTGCTTAGTAACGTTGGATAATAGCTTATGAAGCAGCTTCTTTGTCGTTCTCCACAACAAAACACTGATGTGTAAGAAAATCTCTCTCTGCTCATGAGTGCTTTTAAGGAACAGGTGTCAATCAAAACCCTGAGCCAAGGACATGCCCCAGGAGCCTCAGGGCTTTGCTTCCTTGCAGGCAGTGACGGGCTGGATTCTAGACGCCGCCCTGGAGGACATTGCTTTCCTAGAACAGGAGGGCTTTTTTCCTCCCCACATTAAGAGCACCTAGTCTTAGCTAGCCACAGGGTTTAAATTTCTTATGTAACCCAGGAGAACTTCCCTGGGAAAACCAACCCCTGTTCTAGTTTGGGGTATGAGCGAGTCAGAAATCCAAATGACTTTTGAGGTTAGGACGAGCGTATGATGGACATCCAACTGGTGACGGCCAAGTGATCCCAGCTTGGCGAGTTGCTCTGTCAGCTGGACCACAGTGACTGACAGAGTCTGTGCCTGCTCTGAGCCTACCCTCACCACAAACTAGAAAGCTTTAATTGAAAGCAACATGAACAACCCACTCAGAAGTCTGATCATTTTTATCATGGCCTATATTCTTTAAACGCTTTTGGGAAAAAAAAATCCCTCATCTGAATATAAGCTTGCATCACTTTAGCTAATAATTAATTAAACTAAATGTCTCCATAGGCATTTTCAGTCTCTCAGGTTCTTATTTCAGTTTAGTTAGAACTCCACCTAATTGACTTAAGTGAAATAACTCTGCCTTAAAAAAAAGAGGAATATTATCAGATAGCTTTTCGTACCAGTTCTCTGCAGATCAGGCTTATGCTTCTGCTATGCTCTCCACTCATGCTTCACTGAGGTTTGCAAGATGGGATCATTAACATTAGCTTACCACTGCATGATGGTTGGTATTTTAATTATCCCACCAGTCAGCCCTGGCGAGAAGAAATCTTCAGAATTAATTTGGCCAAAGAATCCATGCCTAACTACTTAGTAGCATTCACAACAACAAGAAAATTTAGAGGAAGTATCTTGACAATATCTCCTGCTTAGATAACCTGGCTTTTATTACTGTGAAAGATCAAAAAAAACCCCACCATTGCCAAATAGTACTATACTTCAAGAGAATCTTTTTCTAGTAAAAGAATACAGGAATCATTACTTACTGTATCACACCATACTAGCTGCTTTTTGATGATATTTCCTAGCTATATTCAATTAACGTAGCAGGTTAGACCTTGTAAATCAACACTAATAGCACTGAGAGGAACCACTTGTTTTTTGAGAACATTCCAGTCCACAAACACTTTTTCCAGTGAAAACTGAACACTTACAATAAGACTCTGTTTTGGTAAGAAAATAGGAAATGATGCTAAACAAAAGGGAATGTTTATTTAGAAATTCCAAGGCCATTAATTTATATTAAGAAACTGTTTGTGCTCAGAGACTATAATCAAAAGGTGATGTGAATCATTGATCACAAAAGGACTTTATAGATAAGGAGCAAGTGCAGTGCTGGATGATTGTATTATATATTAACAACTTTCATGAGCAGCTTTTGCTGATTCATTTGGCAGGAAGTGAGCTGCCAAGAGAGATTTCTAGGGGAGGAACAATCAACAATATTTTCATATAAAATAACCTCCAGTTACTGTATTGTTCTCACAACATTTGATAATGAATGCTTTCCTGTTTAAGAAAAAAAAAAACATAAATCACAAAAACAAAGGCAGATCTGGTTTAGTGTTATATGGCTATAAATACATAGGCAGTCTGGCAAAGTAAGGGAAGCATCTGATCAATTAAAAAATTGGAAAGCTGGTAAGTATTCCTTGTGAAATTATTGCACAGCTGGGAATTAATGATATAGTAGATGCTATTATTTTCAGAGGGAAAAAAGCCTGTGCTTTTATCGACCTTCATGGTAGGAAGCTCACTGGCTGTGGCACGGCTGGGATTTACTGCAGAAAGCAGTACTTGGTTTCCATTCAGGAGACCAGGACCTCCATGACACCAGCCCTGAGCCACATGGGGGCTTACACCGTGCTGGGACGCTGTTACAAACCATAGGGGAGCTCGGCACTTCAAAAATCAAAACTGAATCACCATCGGCAGACCCAACACAACAGGACAGAACCAGCATCCCAGGACACGGATGTCACCAAGCCAGCCCTGAGCCCACCGGCATGCTCCCAGGGCACACACCACGGCATGGTGTCAGCTTCACCCTAAGAGTGAGCCAGCAGGTCCCTGCTGCTCTCCAGGGCGAGGAGAGGTTGGTGGGGTTGCGTTACATATATTGCATTATAGCTAGCCAACAGCGTGTGTTCACACACATGGTGAGTTCGGTGCCATCCAAGCCATGCCAAGGATGCTTTGCCCACGATGCCAGCAGGGGTCATTCAGCTTTCTTAAACTCTTTCATTGCTACCGCTGGTACAAATAGACAAAAAATACCTATAACTAATCTTAGTTATAACTTGATCTGTGATGGGACTTCCCAAACACAATGCGTTTGGGAGCACGTGGTGGAGAAAAGGGGATGGGAGAGAGAGCATGTACCAAGGAGCCTGGGAGACAAAAAGATGCTGCAGTATATCTTACAGGCACTTGTAGGTTCTGCTCTAACTGCATACCAGTTAGATGTTATGCATGGTCAGTTGTGTAGGTCTTTAACGCAGACTTTCCTGTTATAAGATTTTCAGGAGTAGATTTAGGAAGCAATCTTTATTAGAATGACTAATAAAGGTTTTAAACAAATAAAGAAGGAAAAAAATAGAATCCAAATAAGTTAGCAGTTGTAGGTTTTCACTCAACACAGCAGGGTTTTGGTTCAGAATCTTTTTTTCATTATAAAACACATAGCTCTTCTCTGACTTGGGAAATACTAATTAGGCAACTATGGAAATATACTATTGCAAAGGAAAAGTGCCGTGAAATGCATTCCACTAATTTTACTGGAAAGAGTAATGATTATCAAAATCCTGTCAGTCAAACTTATAAAAAAGATTCTAAAGAAAGCATTTTGAGATTTTTTTTAATAACATCTTGAAATGGTGTGATAGGTCAGCAGAATTAATGAACATAGCCAGAGCCTGAAATCAAGATACAGCTTGTGCAATTAATGTAAATACAGACTTCAGAAAATGGATTAAAACATCAGACATTGATGCTAATTCTCTCTCTCAGCTCTGCCAGTTGATCTCATCATGAGAACACAGACATCACATCTCTTAGTAACATTCCATTATAAGATTTAGGCTGTCCCAATAGTGTAGCTCATCCGAGTGACAACTCAACCAACACGTAACTATAGTCTGCCCAACCAGCACTGCAGGAAAGACAAGCTTAAATAATTAATCATGGCAAAACACAGATAGCGGGAGGCTCAGAAATTCCTGACTTCAGAATCAGTTGTTAATAATGTACAATATTTGAATCCATTCACATGCAGATACTGTAACTTACCAAGACAGCGAGGATACTGTAAGTAAATAAAATTTACAAGACTGCAGAACAACAAATAGCATTCAACATGTAAATAGATTTTTGTAACTGAAAATCTATTGTTCAAGGTCCAAATGATGATTTAAATTGTATTTTCTCCTTTGCATACAGCAATCTACCTCAGATATAGAGAGGCATTGAAAAGATCTCAGGAAATATTATCTATTCAGTGGAAATAATTAATAACAAATGCAGAGATTTAACACAACTCATATCCGGTTACCCAGGAAAGACGATAAAGATACCCAGGACATGTTAAGAATGAAACCAAAGCATTCATCATGTCAGACGTTACATTAGGCAGCAAAAGGAATGTATTGAAAAGGTTAGAATGGATTAATTCCTCTGTTCATTAGCCAGAAGTACATTTAGAAAACAAATGAATAAAAGAGACATGCAAGATGCAATCATGGAAAACAGAGTAATACTGAACTTTCACCAGTACTGGAAGGATTCAGGTTTGCACTGCACACAGAAATTCTAAAGAAGTTAAAAAGCAAACAGTTATCTGACTCAGAAGAATTGATAATGATAATTTAAGGAGATTTTTATTTTCTCTCACCTTACTTTATTACTAGTAGAAGAAACAGTCCTCCAGTCAGACCATCCTAATACTTATTTTAAAAATTGTCAAGCTGAAGTAAAGGATGATTTAATATATTTATGTACTCATATATTTGTATATATTTATATTTTATAAGTTTAGGTAGTTATCAAATAAATACATATATCTTTTCTCTCTATTAACAAGAATTAGAGAAACATTTAACTGTGGTGAGTGTCACTTTCTAAAACAAGTCTTGGCTCTCTTCATAGATTTCAAGTAAAGGAGAAATGTACGTTCCATGATTAATCTTCTTACTCACTAATGCCTGGAGCTACTAATGCTGTCCCACAAGAAACCTGTATGTTAGCCACTGCCTGCCACCCTTCTCCCCATCTCTCAGTCTAACGTAAGCTTTACTTTTGCGGTTCCCTTTTCCTCGTAAAGGCCACATGTCATTTTCAGAGGTTACGAGCCCAGCAGCGTAAATTCTGACACCTGAAATGTAGTGTAGAACATTGTCCCCGTCTCTTCTTCAAAACTTTAGAGGAAAATTTGCTCAATAGATACACAAAGTAATTAAGGCTTCAGCTTCCCCCCACCCCCACTTTTATTTTTTAAATGCTTTGACTACAAACTTGCTTTCAAAAGGCACACAGGTGTTTTCCTTGCCCAAGACAAGCTACCAGCAGCCTTGGAGCCCACCACAGACCACTGCCCAGGCACAACGGGAAGGAAAACCAGCCTTAACTCTGAATTTCCCTGTGTGTTTAAATCAGACACTTAATGATTTTTTTTTTTTTTTTTTTTTAATGTTTAAATGTAGGGTTTGAGTTTGAATAGTACTTTAAGCACTGAACTGTCTCCTTAATGTTTGGAGGGGATTAAGTTCAGAGTTCATTGTGTTGTCTGTCATTTTAAAAAGATTAGATAGTTTAGTTCGGCTCCTACTGGCAATGTAAAAGTCTCTGTATTTATTGACTGTCTGGAGTCATTATCAAAGCTTCTAAAACCAATCGACACCTTGTAAACAAAAGTCCCATTATTTTCCTGATCCTGATAAGATTTACACGGTATCCACATTTTTGTTATGATTGATTGAACTGTTAGAGATATTCATACTGTAACAGGCTATGTAATAAATGATTACAAATTCAATTAGCAAATCAAACTTTACATTGGTTTGGAAAACATGAATGAATGTAACCCTTCCTGGTCTATGTCAGATACCACTTGTACTTTTGGTTTTGAATCAGGATAATTCTGAGAAAGGTTTCAAATATTCTACCAGGAAAAAAGATCCTTTCAACAGGAGGAAATGATATTTTAAACTTGGGACTTTTTCTAGTGACTTAGTAAACTGAGAAACAATATCATGTGGAGGAGATTGACGTACTAAATTAGTACATTATGGTCATGTAGTAGGAAAGCCGTACACCACTAGACTACTACTATATAATTGTTCATGTGTATAAACTTTTTCTTTTTAAAAAAAAACGTACAAAAATCAAGTTGAATTAGAGGCCCAGACTTTGAAGAGTCATTCTCAAGAAATGATTGAAGGTTTTTAGTTGGTTTTAAAAAGTGACAAGGCTAAATGACAGGGCTGTCAACCGAACAATCACATCGTAAATATTATCTGCATACGCAGTCCTGTTGACCATGCCCCAGGACCTGCATTTGTAAATCAGATGCTATAAATACAGCAACACATTGCAGTGTGTTTCTGAAATAGAATGATGCTGATAGACTGAGCAAGTTCAATGAGAATTTTGGCATAACTTATAAAACTATACTGTCACGGCAACGTTCTTTTCCCCATGATCATGAAAGGAGGTGAGTTAAGGTACTCCAGGAGAGCTAAGACCTTTTCTTAGGCCTGATGATATAGTTGGTTGAAAAAAAAAAAAAAAAAGTTTCTGAATACCCAGTTTATGCTGAGCACATCATGTAGGGCCCATTCCTATTGAACTTCAGCTCACGTTGTGCAACAAGTCATTTTTTGTGGTGATCCTTCTGCTGAACTTTTGTTTGCTGAAATTTGATAAATACTTGCTACTGCAGATGTTAATCAAATGGTGTTAATAAATCAAATGAATTTGTTAAAGCCTCATATGTTGACAGTGCCAAGGTATCCTGTAATCTACAACAAAAGAATCAATAGAAGCACATGAAAACATTACCACTGTGGGACAATATTGATTTTTGTCTTAGAAATACTTACTTAGCTCCTGAACCAAATCATTAAAATCAATGGAAAGTCTCCCTTTGACTTCACTGGGGTTTGGGTCAGGCTTTTAGACTGACGGTTCTGGATTCATGTACTGTTTTTAAAGTTTGCAGGTGTAGAGCAGAATGGGGTTCTGATCCTTAATGGCAAGTTCCAGGCATGCCTGTGATGCAAATAACAAGAAGTACCCCCGGGGACAGTTCCATTGCGTGGGTTCTTAAGAAATACAGATTTAGAAGGTCTGCATGATAGGCAAAAATTAAATCTCCCTCCATTATTACTACTTGTTTGTGTGACTTGGTTTTTCAAACTTAAATCATAGCTTTTTTCACCATATCTAAAAACAATGCTTTAAGTAATGCCCTTTCCCATTAGAATAATTTCTCAAAGAATTTATAGCCTTCAAGGTAAAGGTCTGTGTAATGGGATTATAACCATAACAACTACACAATAGCATCATTAAGGGTACTTCAGTTGCATTTACTTTCCCAGTGCTTGAATTTATTGCTACACTGTAAAGTCTCTATTCAGAAAAAAATACATTTAGCTCATTTTATAGACCTGACTTTGCCTGAGAGAGATTAGAACTAAAATGATTCGAGATAGAATCAAAGAATTCCATCTTTTTAATTAGTCTGTTAAAGGCAGGAGCACCTAATACAAATATTTAACTCTGTTGTTGAACACTACTGCTGAAGTCATGAAGAGGAAATTTATAGGGAGCTCTAAAGTCACTTGACAATTATTTTCTTGGGTTATGACTTCTCAAATTACTGTTTATTGCCAATAGCACTACATTTCAACATAAATAGGATTCACGGGATTAGTGCACTGTCCTGGTAAAGATGTTTAATCTTCACTTTACATGAGATATGGTAATTGAACCCCTTTCTTTTTGTGTAAGAAGTGCCTTTAAACAAGGTTAACTATTTTATTTACACACTAATGAATCACTAGCTAAAAACCATTTTTGGTCAAATGCCAGGCTTGCCTTGTTACCTGCTATTCTCAGTAAATATAAAGCATGAGGTAAAGAGGGGGAAAAGGAAGGGAAATTACTACTTAATGTTCTAGTAAGAAAGACGACATTAACCAATACTGCTTAAAATACTTCAGCATCAATGGGATTAAAAATGAGAAAGAAAAAAAAAAATCCTTTGGCTACTAAGTAGCCAGTTCAAATCCAGACAGTTTAGTGTTTAAAAAAGTCATTTGAACATTTTGGGTTTTTTTTAATAAGGTTGATAAACTCCCCACCTTTTGTGTGTGTGTGTGTGTGAGTGGAATGAAGCACAGCAAACATTAGCAGAGAGCTAGAGACTGGATTTCCTGTTTTAGGATGAGCTTTTTCAAGCAGAGTTAAAGAATGCTCATGATTCACAATGGCATTTGCTTTGTCAGAGCCCAAATAATTCCAAAACTTCCAGAAAAAACAGAGACCTGGGTTCCCTGCCTATTGCTTCATCATTCCTGCTGGTTGCAAGATAGCAAGCATTTTAAGATCACTTTAAGTAGTCGAGTACAACACACAGCTGCTTATTGTTGGAATCCTTTAAAGTCCCATGCCATAGGCAGTCAACATCTTTGAGGTAGTCTCAGGAGCACTTTTTACTGAGCCTTTCAATTCTTCTTCCTTAGCTACAGGGGTCATTCCAGCAGCGTTTGCAGGATGAGCATACCATAGCCAGGCAGTCCCAGCGCAAACTTTCCATTTAGGTAGGTAGTATTTGAGGGAGACACACACACACTGTGCTGTTTCAACATTTGCTGGTTTCAGCTAGTGAATCTTTGGCTTCGCTGTCAGGATACAGTTGACTTCTATTTCTGTAAGGCATCAGAGGCTGCACTTATACTAGGAAACTAGTTGGGGTTGGGACCTTTTCTGTGGCTATGTGGGCAAATGGCACAGCACAGCTCCCATCCACACATCTAGACAATCTCTCGTGGTGTAACAATATGGTCTCATTCTTTCTGACCACTGGGAACCAAGTAGCAGTTTTTGACGTGCCCTGAGACATGCCCGGGCATTGCAATGAGGAAAGCTGTTTGTTACAGGTGTCAACTGCCAAGAAAACAGGCATTTGAGGCCTGTGCCCTGTCCTTGTGTTCAGTCACATGGATGAAGCCAGACAGATGACCATGAGCTCTGTGATCCACCCTGAGACCCAACTGCACCCAGGATAGTGGTGTGAGCACTATCCCCCACAAGTACAAATTTTCAAAGGGTCAGAAAGTCAGAAATCCACCAACAGGCACCATTTCCCAAAGGGTGAAGCAGGAGGGAATCGCTGAGGATGCACCCTCACAACCCCTGGCCCTAAATATCCCACCAAGTCAAGAACTTTGCCTGGGCCCCAGCACAAAGCAACCATGCTCTCCTCTCTCAAAAACATTGCAAAGTCCAGTCATGCAAAAAAGCAAATATTTCCCCAACAATATTTAAAATCCCCCCCAGCCGACTGTGAGGCAGGGAGAGGAAGGGGAAGCGGCAGCAAAAGCGCAGCTCCCCTCCTGGCTTGGTGGGGAAGCCAAACCTCTAAGGTGGCCACCCACAACATCACTATGGCCTGGTCAGGGGGTGCCTCGAGCTGGATTTGGGAATTGTGTGGTTTTCCCAGGCTGAAGGAAGGGCTCAGCAATAGAGAAAGCACTCTCCCTGCTGGGTCTCTTCCTAGAAGTTCTCATTTTGTACATAAGGACAAGTTCTTGTTTTTCGTACCGAAAAAATGTATTTGGTCACTTTTGATTTCTGTCATGAGGAACAACGATGTCATGCCTTCTGATTTTGTGTGACTGCCAGGAAGCTGTCAAATGACTTCTTGGTGCCTTAGAAGTGTACCTTCTCACATCTGATGTTCCCAAAAGTTAACATGCAAATTCATCGATGTTATTAGGGCATCAAATGTAAAGAAACATATTAATCATCTGTCCCTTCTTTCGTAAAATGATCTCATCTGCTTCTCCCTTATTTTAACTTACAGATTTTGAGACAGTGGAATTCACATTTGTAGGCCACTTGTCTGTTCTGGTTAATTCCTGTTGATGTTAATTCTTAAATTTCTTAGGAGGGCAATATGGAAGCAATTCGACAAATTCAGAAATGCCTGATTAAGAAAGTAGAAATGTCATATTTCTCTCCACTCCCTCTGTGCTCACTTGTGAGAACCCCAACTATATTAGACTGCAGCTGTGATGTTCTCTGCCAAAACAATGTAGTGACGTTTCTGAAAACCAGTGAATGATTTTTAAAATTCATCCAGGGCATTTTGCAAATACAGATATAATTTCAAGATAAAACATTTAGATTGCATTAGTAATATAACTGATATCAAATACCATTCTTCACCTATTTTAACTGCCTTTTCTTATAACAATTCTTAAAAAAAAATTAGAAGTTGTTATACCTAGTTTAATGATACCTGAATCAGCAATGTCCTAGCAACAATTCATGCAACAATGAAGTTATGCCAACAGATCACATATTTTTTTAGGATTCATCAAATCATTCTTTCTGCACGTGAAGTCTTCATAATTCTTCCTTCCCTATATAGAACAGTGTATGAAATCACGAATAACTCCAAAAATGAAAGTTTATACATGCTTCCAAATGTGTTAAAGCACCTGTCATTAAAAATTAAGATGTTCAACTCTCTACAGGTTAGAAGGCAGTGGAATTTAGCAAACAGGCCTAGGGTATGTCTCAGCACAGAGCAGACATCTTTTAGACAAGACCAGGACTATTCCACTCTGCTAAAGTCACTTACAGGTAATCCATGAGCATGTTTTTATTAGATTATTTTGATACCATACTTGAGCACAATTGTGCAAGGAGACACAGCTGGTATCTCATAGCTGGAGGGAAAAAAGAAAGTCTTACACTGAATATAATGAAGTATAGCAAAAGACCTTCTGCTAGTACAGCAGACCTGGTGAGATATCCCTCGTTGCATTTGCTGGTTAATTTAAGAGTCAATCACTCATTGACTAGTGCCAAGAATTCAGAGTTGAAGATTGTGAATTGTCTTTTCCTATGGCATTTATGTGGTTAACCAAGGCCTATACCCATACACTCAGCCACCAGTTGTTAAAGTGCTAAGAGGTAAGAGGTCACTAGACACTCCCAACTTCTAGAGGTCTAGACAGGCTGTAAAGAAGGGAGTGTTTAGCAGAGTCCTGGCTTTTATAGACTCAGGAGCATCCTACTCACAAGCTGAAAGTAGAGAGATCTACTCCAACATGAAAAGAACCCTCAAAAACCAAACTAACCTCCCATCCAAATCCCTCAAAACAACTTTACAAGAAGATTTAGAAAGAATGGTTGGTGTGAAGAACATTTATACGTTACCCACTGAAATTCTTGTTTAGCATAAACCCACATATTTTCATAATCCAGATTCTGCACAACCATACAAACATAGGTCTCCTCCTTTCTATCCGTCCTTTAAAACTGATCTGGCCTATCTAAATCAAATACACAATTCACCAAGCAAGGACTTAAAGATATGAACTTACCCATGAACACCACAGCAGCCAATAACCATACCTGCCTTTGGCAAACATTCATCTAAGAATGATAAATGTGCCAAGCGCTGAAAGCTTCATCATCTTACTCCAACTTACTCAGCTTCTGGATTTCTTAGTACTTCTGAAGCAGCTAGCAACAATTCTAGTTTCCAGTTTTTGCATCTATAACAAGGAATACTTACTTTTGTACTTCCAATTGGCTTCAAGTTCCGAGTAATCGGTCCCTTCCTACCCAAACTATTCTATGATTCATTCTTAGAGCATACTGCATTGAAAATGCGTTCTAGTTCAACTTCAGTCTTTCTATCTGAAATCACATGTGCATACAGATGTTCTTTCTGATTGTAGATAGTCTTTTCAAAGACCACTTCATATAAAAGCAGAGAGTACTATATGAAAAGTTAAAAATAGAATAGCATAGTATCTGTATCATGGTTATATATTTACGTAGGTATTAGCTGTGATTCAAAAGACAACATACTCATTGTGTAATGGCAAAGAGAAATGACTGTCTTTCAGTGACTACAGCAGCTACTTAATAAAGAGCTTAGTCATTTACTTGAGAATAATTTTAAAAGTCTGGGTTCCTGTTAAGCACAATGGAGAAGCCAATACGTAAACCATTACTTAGTAACGTTTTAATGGACTTTAATAGTTGTCTTTTTTGAACTGGCATCTGACAGCTGCTGAGGCAGCTGTGATGAAATTTTTCCTAGGAATCTAATTACTTGTAAGGATTTATATTACAATGTATTTTGCTAAGTAGTTTGCTGCAAATACTTTTATTTGTATGGTCTGCATTTCTGACTAATGCCACATATGTCAAATCAAGGACTAAATAGTTTAAATTTTATACTTATTTAGCCCCTTCAGAAATTTGACTCATGAAATCTTGCATCATATTCAAAATGCTAAGTCATGAAAAGGGGTAACGTGTTAATAATTTGTTATTCGTACCTACTGTCGATAATTATATTATAAGCTACATCATTGCCTCCTACTATCTTTCGACTGAAAGAGGACCATAGAACTTGATGTGGTCTTAATGTAATAGCTGAGGGTCTTGTAGCATTGAAGAATCTTCATCAACACCTGCCTCTGTGCTACACTTATTCTGTTCATTTTTGTAAATAAAGGATCTAGAGAGCTAAAATCCTTCATTAAAACTGCCAAGTGTTTGATTCACCATTCCCCAGCCTAGCAAGCATAGTCTTCAGACCATTAACTGGAGCCAAGGTTGATTAGTCCTGTGGCTACCCTTCACATAAAGTCCTTTAGGTCCCATCTTTCAAATGCACCATCCTTTTATGCATCTGGGAATACAGGTCTCTATGTGCAGAAGAAAGAGTGGGTCATTAGAGAGTATGAGATGCTAAGTTGATCTATAGAGCCAGAATCTCTAAGCTTAGGGTCAAATCCTTCCTTCCTGCTTAAATACAGAGCCAGGCACATAGTCTCTACAGGTACTGCCCAGTAAGTCATGCTGCTAGATAAAGCATGACTATGCTTATTGCTCAAGATTTGCTAACCTTTAGGTCTTAAAAGAAAAAAAAAATTTATGAATGCCTTACTGAAAATAGTACGTCTTCAGTAACTGAAAATAGTACATCTTCCGTAACTCCCAGTAAAAGCCCCACAGAAGATGGGCTGTCTAGCACATCCCATTCCAAGTTAACTGGCCAGGAGCGACACTGCCACAGCAGAACACAGATCTGCTTAGGACTGGGATCATGTACGTCTCCAGAAACAAACACAACAGCTTGTTCTCCAGCAGGTTAAAACAAGATAAAAATAATGGTTTGCGAAACAAAAACAAATCCTGTGTTTATTTAAATGCAACAGCATTTTGTTGTTGTTCTAAAAAAGCCTCTCTGTGCTCGCAAATGACTCCGAGCACCACAGCATTGGAGCATTACAGAACCACAAATGAACTTACTGTGCTCGTTTTACGTAAGGAGATATCAGCTGTTTCACAGATCGGAGTCTGAAGTGTAAACTGATTTTACTAAATAACTTACCCAATGTTAAACTGCAAATGAGTGGCAAAGCAGAAAACTGAATCCAGATATCCCAAATCCCAGCCCAGTACCTTCAGCACAAGATGACCCGTGCTTTGCAAAAATGGGTACCTCTGGTTGATTTTTGGTACTTCCAGGTTCTGATGGGGCTGGAAGTATTCCAGCAAAAGAAGGAAGTGGAAAAGAGTGTGAAAAATGAAACAAATACAAGCGTAACCAAACTTTTTTTGCAACCTCAAACTTGGTTTAAGTTGAGGACAAATTTTCAGAATTTTTTTTCAAAGCAAATCAATCTCTGAATAAAAGTCTATGAATTGTGATCTGAATTTCCTTTTTAAAGCAGGTTAATAACTGTACCTAAAAATATGGAAGAGAATAAATCAATTTAGAAAGTTAGGCATTTGAGATTCAGTCTTAACTTCCTGCTGAGGATAGTCTTATGGAGAATTGTCGCTCAAAAGGTTGGATCTGATGCCCAGGATACGAGCTTCCTGGCCTCTCCTCAAACTGGATCAAGGAATGAGAATGGCAGAAAATAAATTTGTTTTCTTGATAAAATTAGTTTTATTCTGGTTTAGTTCTCTCTTAACCAGCTGACTGCCAGGTCAGTCAACCACTGCTCCTGGTGCAAGAAAAGGGGTAGGAAACTATGGCATAAAGAAGGAAGTGGGACAGTGCTTTTCAGCAACAGATAGCTGCCACAGCAAAGCTAATTTAACACCAAACTATGTTAAATGAGGAAAATTTGGTCACAGATTAAGGTAGACATTTAATTTGGGCCGAGAGGAAGAAAGGCCTCTCTCCAGACTGGTACCACCATGACTCTACAAATGTTGTGGTCTTCTGAGCAGCTAAAACTTCCATGGGACAGAGAAACCCATCTCTGACAGTCATTGATGTTAAACAGATACAAACTGAGGTTGCGAATCCACTGTTAGACTCTCTTGTAGGATAAATTCAGACCTGATCAGGCGCAAAAACTATGATCACACATATCTTGGTTAATCAGCTATGTTTAACCGTTTAAAAAAATAAATAAAAGCAAACAGACAAAAAACCTAACAAAAAAACAAAACACCAAAACCCAGAAAGGCTGGTGTGCTGCGCTTTATGTCACGGAGCCCTGCGTTTCTAATCAGGTACAACGTTCCCTAAAACCATCTGCTGGAACCACAGCCAAAAACTTCTATACACATTGTATAGAACCTTGTCTGCATACTCCAGTGTAATTGCTTCAGCTTCCAGAAGGCAACAAACTGCTAAGATAGGTGTTGTTTTTCAGTTTAGCACCAGGCTCCCAACAAGATGAAAACAGCTTGTGGTAAATATAATAGCTAGCAGCCTGAACAATAGCAATTAGGACAACAGCCTAAATCCTGTGGTGTCTCTGGAAAATGTGTGAACGGTCTTGCTAGTGTGGTGATAAGAAGTTTAAATTAACATGCATTAGCATCCCTGGGAGTCCTACAGCAGCCCCAAGCCAAGAAATCATTAAGCTGGTGCTTCTTCATCCTGCTTGACCTTGGTTGGATTTAAGCAGAACTTTAAAGTTGGCACGATCATATAGTCTTTTCTGAGCAGGGGCCCTGAATCACGTCCAAGGAAGAAGAAAAAAAATAACCCACAACGCCCCCCCAAAAAAAGAAAACTGAAGGGATTCTATTTAAAAGCATCACCTTAATCAGAAAAGCGAATCTAGTAATTCAGTTGATTAGACCTTCCATTCTCATTAGAGTCCACAAGCCATAGGCTGTCAGGAGAGGTGGACCCTTTAGACATCCTCAGTGACACATAGATAACCACAACCTACTTGAGCATTTAAGACTTTAGAAATACAAAAAAAAGAAAAAGTATTGTATTAATCAATGTAGACAACAGCAAAATCTATATTTATAAACATCAAGAAGAGATCAACATTATCAAGACAGTAACTGCCAACACTTCATTTTCATTCCCCCCCTCCAAAAAAAGGGCAATTGAGTAGCAGAGTGCAGTTTTAGGGTGGTGTGACTTTCCACAAAGCAGAACCACACAAAACTTCCAGTTTTCACTGTGCAAACGTGTGCATGCAAAAAGCTACACGGCTGATTAGTACCTGTAAACTTGATTCACAGCACTGATTATCCATATTAACGAACAAAAGCAGGAGGTTTCCCCCCCACCATGAAAATGGAAGTATTCTTCAGGAGGCAACAGCATGCATTTGCTTCCTGCAAAGTATTGTTATTTTCAAAGCAAAACTATTTTGGAGCAGCAGGACAGTTTTTGAGGTGTGATCCTGACTTTCACTTTTGCTATATAATCAAACTGAAAGAGAAGGGGAGGAAAGTTCAGCTTCTTTAAAAAAAAAATAAAATTCTTGGTTTTAAGCACTTTCCTGTTTTCTGGCCAGCAGTGGGGGTTTGTTCCCCACAAGGGGCTGACAATGCTCGAAATTACAGCACAGAGCAGCATGTCCTACACCTTTCAACATTTTCCTTAGCTCCACTGAGAGATTGCGACAGCCCACACCACCCCTTCTCTGGAAAAACTGGTGGGAGGCAGCAATTGAAGGCAGGAAGACACAATAAAGTTCCTCTCAGGGTTTCCTTGGCATAGCAAGGCAGAGTGGAAAACAGTGGAATTAGAAAACTGGATTATTTCCCAGCTCGCCGTCAAAGATTGACAGGAAAGGGTCTGCCAGAAGCTCGAGTCATCCCTGCAGGTTTGGGCTCTGGGGCCCCTTCCTTCAGGCACCATGGTTCTGCTCAGGTCACGTCGCTGACTGGCTCCCCCAGCAGTTGCTTGATGGGATTTGGAGTAATCTCTTAATCATGTTCATCAACCCATACAGCAGTCAAAATAATGAGGAAAAAAAAAACAAGAAAAAAAAAACCTCGAACAGTTTCTGTCCATGTTCTATTAATAACTTTTTTTTTCATAGGTACAAAAAGAGCCATCAAGAGAAAACAGACTTTTACATTGCCTTTTACTGCTGAGTAGTTTAAACTGGGTGGGTTGTTTTTTTTTTTCCTTTTTATAATACTAGCAGATTTTAGCAAACAGCGTGTTACATCATGAATCTGAGGGTGGATACCAGCTTAACTTCATATTCTCGGTTTTGCATCTACCACGTGGTTAAAACACGCACCAGAAGCATGTGGGAAGGAGCAGAAATGGACCCTAAGCTGCAGCTTCCCCGACTGGCAAGCGGGTATCAGGCTCTGCAACGCCTGGACACTTATCAGCTAACACGAAACCAACTTGTGTTGAGTAAAAGGGCCAGTACAGTTAAGTAAGATACTGCAAGGGGCGTGGGAGAGGGTGGTATTAAAAACCAGAGTCAGTGTAGAGGAGCTGTTGCTTAGAGCAGAAGTATTGCTACACAGTTTGAATAGGCTTCCTGTGGCTGCCCAGAAAGTCTAACATCTGGCAACGCAGCCTGCTATACTGAAGAGGGAACTCCTTTATCAAGGGTACAGAAAATAGAAACGTAACCACAAAGGTGTGAGAGCAGGTTCATAAGCTGTAGCCAATCTCCTACAGTAACTGTTGCTCTTATTCATTATAGTCTCATTAAGCTTGTTTGACACACAGTCGTCTAGATAACCATCTACCATTTCAGATTTGCTCAAAAATAGCCAGCTGAAAACACATGGATTCAAAGTTTTAGAGTGTTTTTGGACCGTAAGCAGGCACTGCAGCAGTGTACACCAACTGAATCCCAGTTGGGCTTGTTCTGGGGTTTTTTTTTGATTGTACAAGTAATATTTTGGTTTTCATCGTAGTTTACATAGTAAAAACAGGCAAACCATGTCACTTTTTAAAAAAAGTGATAAATTTAAAAACAAGAAGTGAAACAGTGCAGATACCTGAAACTACACCAATTCTGCTAGCTTTGCTGCACTACCAACAGAAATAGTTCTGTCCTGTTTAGATAGACTTTGTTTTGCTACATGACTGCATATGCAGCGAAGTGATATCAAGTCCTGAGGGTCCACTCCTTTGATGAGTTAAGCACACAAAGGCCCACATTTTGATGCAATCTGATATCATATATTTAAGTCCTAGACAAACTGCAACTGTGAGGAAGTGATAAACAGAACTTCCTGCACAAAGCTGCCTGAGATAACACTTTCCATGGACTGGAAAAAAAGAGACATGATTGCTACAGAACTAAAAGGGAACTGTTCTGCTCTTAATAAATAACCCTTTCTTTTTCACGTGGCTATTGCAAAAGCCGAAGCACAAGTGACTAAGATTCGGTATGCTGCGGAGCGCTTCTGTTCACACATTTCTGAAATGATTCTTTGAGGAACTACGCTTAATTCTTAGCTCTCCAGATCTGCGTTCTCCTGAGGGCTCCTGTGCTGCAGCTAGAGCCCTGCAACACAGAAACATTCCAGCTAATATTTTTACTTCCATTTTAAAGAAAATTCAAAAAAGCTAAACTAAAAAGTTTAATCAAATGGAGTAATAAGGAGGGGTTGTTTAAAGATTAAGGCTATATTGTCTCCAATGAGGGAAAAATCCTATAGGAAACATGATCAATTCCTTCTCATGGAATCTCCTCTGGATTTTGCATCAATGTCACTTCAAATTCCAAGAAATTTAACATATTTATAATTACTTTCAGTTCACTTTGTGAACGTCTGAGCAGCCAAGTTTTCCTCACACTGGAAGTTGTGGGGGAAGAAAGCTTCAAATATGAGTACTTAACATGCACTGAAAGGGGTTTTTTTTAATTAAAATTTATAAAGTGTTTCAAATATGGAGATGGTTCTTCATATACAAACTGACTAGAACACAAAATAAAAATTCATGGAAATTAAAGGTCCAAAGCACATGCAGTTTCTGATGCAAAATATCAAGAATTCATAGTAAAGTGTTCACTACTTGTTAACGGGGCCAGAGGGGTAATACTTGCAAAATAGACTTATTCGTTGTCAAAAGCACAGGCAAATCACTGAAGCCTGGAAGAGATTCCACAAATACTTCTACAACAGCTCACCTACTATGCAGACATCTACTCTAACCTCCCATGACGATCTCCTAGAACCAGCCCTTACGCCCAGTCCTCCTTCTGAGACACCAGAAGTGCTCCAGGCTCATGACATTACAACCAGTTCTGACGTAAAGAAAGGGTCTTTGTTAACTTTTGCTTGTTCTGTGCATTTCTTTTTATACTTTCTGGGGTTTTTTTGATTGATTTTGGGTTTCTGGGGTTTTTTTGGTTGGGTGTTTTTTTTGTTTTGTTTCTTTAGAAGCTCAGACTGCGTAAAAAGTCGAGAGAAGCAACTGCCGTATATTAAAAAGCAATCAAATGCTACCCATCTTTAAAGAGTTTTAAAAGTTCTGCTTCTGTTGAAAGTTTATGAAGTAATAGGGGAAACAATGATTGACTAAATTAATGCGACAGCTCTGCTGTGACCTTCTGAGAGATTTGCCCTGTACAGTGTTTCCTGAGACACAAAGAGCCCTAATATCAGCATTTCTTCTGGTCCTTTTTGGACCCTGGACTGGCTGGACCTAACCTTCACCACGAGCCATGCAGCAAGCTACGCTCAGCGCAGCATTGAAGATGCCATTAGTACAACTGTGCTGAGCCCAGCAAACCAAGTCAGAGCTACATAGTGCT
>VZSZ01002500.1:8213-21246 GCA_013398815.1 Ibidorhyncha struthersii | reverse complement strand
CCCCCCCCCCCCCCGACTCAAGCATAAGAAGAAGGAAAACTCCTGAGGAACATATCTGTCACAGCAAGATGATGATACAAAACAGTTAAGATAATTAGACTTTATGCTCTTATAACACAGTAATAACTTGGGAACATAAAACCGGCCACACTGGGCCAGACCAAAAGTCCATGTAAGCAAGCATCCTCCAGCAGTTACCTACTGTGCTGGATAATTAAGGAAGAGAGCAAGAACAAAACAGTGAATAAAAAGCATAGCAAGTTGAAACATCCTCTTACAACCATATACACTTACCTATTTCTTTCATCAGAAATGCTAAAGGACAGGAAGGACCTGACCATTGCTCCTCCCAGGTCTCCAGAAGGAAGGCAAGGGAGTGAACAGGGCCAGAGGAAGTAAATTAAGTAAGAACAAAGAGACAACAGGTGTTTCTTATTTTCATTCATGGTAGGTGAGTAGTAGGCTTGTCATTTCCTGAGGGAGAATTCAGACCTTGATTTCCAAGAAATCATGGGGTTTGTAACTTTATTAAGCTTAGCTTTTCCTCTTTCTGTGCTGGAACACGAAGGGATTGCTCGATGCTTGTAATTCACCTGCACTGTATATTTAGCAATTTTATTTTCTAGGATACATGGTTGTGACATTGCATATGTTACGGCAAAGTGCTATCATTACGCCTCTCTAATTTTAAATCAGTACAAGACCGGAAGTTTTGATGTTCCATAATGGGTTAAAAATCACAGCATTTTCCCCTTCCGAGCCAGTGTTTAACATAGTTATCCAATGCATCAGAACAGGATTAATTGAGTCTCACATTGAATGGAAACAAAATATGCTCATTGCTTTCCCAGCATTTTAATATATATATGTATCATTTAAAATTCAGTTTATTTTGTTCACTTTAGTAGAACTGTTATTTCTGCTCTGACTGGGAATGTTAAAGGAAGTCTTTGGCATCTTATATCAGACATGACAAATTTCAAGTACAAAGATCATAATGCCCATCACTGCATGCCTTGCATAGTTATTCACCCTAATTCTAGGTCTGAATTAGTAGCATCTAAGATTTTAAAAATTAAATACAGCAGAAATTAGACCTGCAGATTCCAATCTACAGTGTTCTGAGGTATTTCATGCCCTATCAGAGGACCATACTAAATCTCACCATTTCACAAAACCAATGTGTGTGTTTTATTTCATTTATTTCAGACTAAGATGAAAAGGACATAATCATACCTGTTTCTCAGTCCTTCCAGCTGCCTAGGTAAACGGTATGCATTTACAAGATCGAAGCATGTGGGGAGCCGTGTCTCTTGGTGTTTAATTAGAAAAGCGAAGTAAAAATAACTCTTCTGCTTTAAACAGACTGGCTTTAAAGTTTGACAAATCTGAGCATTTTTAAAATTTGAATCTGTAGAACAGCCTGATGGCTGCTTCTTTACTCTTTCTGAGTATGCCTAAATTTATAAACTTAATCTAAATCTTAATCTAAGAATGTCCCTTCCTTTGATTTTCTGACTGGAAGACTGAGCTACATTATAACAGGGATGAGACATTGCCGACAATCACATCTCCAGAAGCAGGCTAGGTGGCTTTGCCCACCACTGAGGCAGGGAAGGATTTTATTCTGAAATTCAGTGGATGCAGTTAGATGAACGCTAAATACTTCTGAAGATCTCATCCTAGTCAGGGTATTTCAGCTTCTGTTTTGCTCTATTAGGTGAGTACGTAGAGGTTTGGGTTGCCCCATCTAAATGGCAGTTATGTAAATAATGCACTGGCCAACCAACATACTGGCCCATCAGCTAATAAGTACGCCACCAGCAGCAGGGGTTGTGTGGGAAATGAAAGGGGACAAGGAGTGGAAAAAGAAGCTGTGTTGACTTCGGTGCAGTTCCTTTTACCCCCTCCAGTGATCTAAATAAGGAGACCATGATGCCTGTGAGAACAGAAGACTAAATTTGATGAGTTAGGAGAATTCTCCCTGCCCTTGTTTTATGGGTTTTTTGAGTGCCTCCACCCACACCATTGTCCCATTAAAGCAGTGGCCAGCAAACCCTGAGAACCACACATGTGAACACTAGCACCTTCAGCAAGTTAGAGCACTTCAAAGCACAACCTTCACCATCTCCATGAACAATGTTAAAACTATGAGTTCCCCTGCTCCAGAACAGTCAGAAAATTGAGAAAAGCATATTTTTCCTACACATTGCATAGGTTCTTATTTGCATTCTGATTCTTTTAGTCCTTTGGCTGCACATTTTCTATTTTTTTCTTTGACAATGTCACAGTTAAAGGGTCTTTGGACTTTCTTTTTAAATAAAAGCTCAGATTATCACAACAACAGCAAGAACCGAAGCTGAAAATGAACTCTAAAACCTGGTGCGATAAACAGCTCACTATGAAGAGTTAGCGGCATCTCTGTTGTGCGACCCTGGGCAAGTCTGTGCCTCTTTGCTCCCTTTCCACAGAGTAAATAGATGCCAGAGGAGCAACTCTCTGTGTACCAACCTCACAAGTGAAAGCTGCTGAGACAGTGAGATCACAGAGACCTTTGCTTTGGTGTCATCATCCTGGAAAGACAGAAGTACTGAATCAAAGGCGTCAGGTCTTTCATGTGAATAAAGTGCTGATCCCACAAGCTCGGAGGCCTCTGCTGACTGGCACTGCTGAGCATGGAAGAACTGCCTTCACACCAGGTCAGCAAACAAAAGGTGCTGTTCCAGTGGTCCCAGAGGCTGATGCCACCTCTGCAGGTTCCCGTGAGAATGTTAATCTCTATGCTAGCGCAAGTGCTAACGTCAACCCACCACGCAGGTAATTTTGCCTTGATAACAACCCAGAAACATGAGTTATATTAGAGAATTGGTAGCTCCAGCTGGTAGACCTGGAGCACAGGAACAAGGCAGCTACCCAGACTTGTCAAACACATACATAGATGCACAGACAACTCCTTTTCCTAGCTGGAAGAGCATTGCAGGACTGCTCCCCCCCCCCCCCCCCCCAGCATCTTTTCCCCTCCTCGCAGGCCCGGTAGGGAGGAAGGGGTCTCTGCCACCACCCCCCTGCTGCCACCACATCCAGCCAGGGCAGAGCCTCTGCGCCCCTGGGGACAGCGCGGAGGGCGGAAGGGTGGGCCCAGGGAAGGAAGGAGTGGGAGGACTGCAAGTAGGCACAAATATGTGACTCTCCTCCCACCTTCTAGTGTGTCTTACTGGGGAAATTGTTTTATTTCCCCATCTTCTGCTCTCCCCAAAGCAGAGGGAGAAATTAAAGCCCTGTCGCTGTAATCGTCACCAGTTGGAGTGAAAGATTATTGTATCCTCGGGGAGTGCTGCCTGAACACTGTCAGCAAGGGCAGGACTGGCCAGGCACAGACATAAGTGGCAGCTGAAGTTCTTAAAACAGGTTGTGTTCTCAGGTTTTGGACATCTCCATAGAATATAAGCTGTCAGTACTGGAATTATTTTTCTTTCTGGTTTGGGTGGGGGAAAAATTCGTTTTCATTGTTTTCAATCTCCTGAGAAGCTGATTTTCCACATACTTTCCCTAACAAAAGCCAGTCACCAAAGCTAAACACTTGTTTTACTCATGCAGATGCTGATATTGGCTTCAACGGGATCAACCTAGCAAAAAGGACAGAGAATGGGCAGGATGAGTTCTGCTCTTCCTAAGTCGGTGGCTTGATTGTCCTTGCACTTCTGGAGACAGGGCAAAGTTCAGGTTTGACTTGAAATTCTGCAAGTCATTTCATTTAGATAATTGTAAAAATGCGCCAGACACATTTCGTATTTTTTATGGAGTTACTACCCTGAACACGGAGTCTGTTGAGCAACTCTCTCACTAATTATCCAGCAGAGCTTCAGCCAGACCTGCAGGAAGCCATTCACCTGCCAGGGCCGGTTGGGGACCAAGCACTGCATGTCAGAGTGGCTCTTGTTGCTGGGATTGCGTTTGTCTTTTTATTACTATTTTACCCATTTTGATAAAACTAGTAAAGCTCTCATTCTGTAAGCAGAGCCTGATGAAGTGAAAGGTATGACAGGAGAAACAGAAACCCCCAGCTCTTTTTTTCCTCCTTGGGCCATCACAGCTACCCCAGCAATGCCGCATCCCCATCAGTAGGTCAGTGATACAGTATCCACTTCTAAAACCAAGAAGAAAGAAGAAGGGGAGTTAGAAATTAATGCTAAACAGTTTTGATGCATTTATAACAAGACTTGGTATAATTTGGACTTTCCCAGAGGAGTGTAGTCCAGCATTTGTATAACTTGAGAATCTGCCCTGTTCCAGAGAAAAGGTTGGAGCCCTTTCGTACCTGGGCTTGCATCATCTCAGACAATGTAGGTGGCTTTCATTGGCTCAAACACATTGTCCTGGTTTGAGCAACACAGGGCTAACTTCTCTGCTAATGCTTGGGAAAATTGCACTTTTAGAAGACGCTAGTGTCTGAATTTGTGAAAATATTTACTTTATAGCCAGCTATGATATGCGGATTTCAAAGTCTCAGTGGTTTTGAGCTCACCAGGTGCAGGGACGAGGAGGAGCGAGACCCGGGCACTTGACCCAAGCTGGCCAACAGGATTATTTCATACCTTGAACATCACATTCAATAAAAACTAGAAAGTTTGCTGCAAAGTGCTCTCTCCTCCTTGATGATGGTGGTCCAGAGAACTTCTTGTTCTGGTGTCAGACCGCTGCAGCCCTCCCTTCCTCCTGATGTTGTAGTGCTGGCAGTGCCCGATATTTGCTGTCCACTGCTGGGACCGAACAGCTTCTACTGATAGAATTGGCTGAGTATAATCCTTGTATATTTTATCCTGGCATCGGGATCAATACTGATTCTTTAGTATTATTAGTGTTAATTATCTAGTCTTACCCTATTAAATCTATGTTTCCTTGTTTTTCCCTGATTCCCCTTCCCGGGTAGGGAGGGGTCATTGGGTGATAGGATAATTGTCTAAATGACAATAAATTGTTGTGGGTTCCTCAAACCACAACACACATCTATAGCTGGGCCTGTGAGTTTATCAACTCTTCCCAGTGGAAATGGCAAGAAATACGATAGAAGTCAGTAGGACTAATGATACTCCCAATTCTTCTGAGCCCAGGGTGTTTGGCACTGGCATATCCACGTTGTCTGTAAGTGTTGGGGTGCAGGGTAACGTGTTGCTCATTCCCACAACCCCACCTGGGGAATAGCACACACCTGAAGAGGGTTTTAGAGCTACAGGACACTCTGGAATCATCTTATCTGATCAGCAGAGACCATATAGCTTGGTCCATTTCAGCTTTGCCATTTTGCATGGAAAATATTTTTTCTTTGCTACCTGTTCACCAAAAAAAAAGCACACACACACCCCTGAATCTGTACAGAGAAGAAACCAAAAATAAGGGAAGAAATGGAAGTCCAGCAGTAGTTTTAACTCCACCTTCAGCTACCTTGACAGCAAGAGTGCAGTATTTAGATAACTTTTGGCCACTCCGTCAATTTAAGCTATTTTTGTACCATCAAAACCTGATTTATAGTCTGGACTTATCTACTGTAATATAGCCAAATGAACTTTAAAGATCAACGTGTTATAAAATGACCAAAACCAAAGGTTTTAAGGAAATGACAACTGACCCCTCTCCATAGCAGCACAGTGCTACAAGAGACAGCTGTAATGGCACAAATGGACAGTTTATCAGCTTTCTGCCAGGGACTGACAAAATCATGTCAAATGAGGCATTAAAGCCCTAGTTTTGAAAACTGTGATAAATACCAGCTAATCTACTGACATAATATATAGTGAGTCAAATATTTAGTTTTGCATTAAATCTAAATCCAACATTAGAGCATTTCCTCTTGATTAAAAAGGATAAAATGTAGATGTTATTTTATGCTCCAGTTCCCACGTCTAATTAATGCTCAACATTCGGAGCCATTTCTGACATTACAAATGTATTAGCAAACATGCCAAGGAAAAGGGGGAGGCACGAGGGAAACAAGTGCAAGATCTATATGCTTAATTCATATTCCTCCATTTGCAGAGGCTAATATGTTATTGCAGAGACTATTTGCAGACACTTGCCCTGCCAGTGAACAGCTAACTTCCCTGATTGCTTGTATAAACAGTCTTCTAGATCTGGAGACAGACGTTGTAAGAGAGCACATAGATAATTTAATTTTAGTATCATTAGGAATTAAAAGCAGGACATTAATAGATTCCCAGTAAATGTTGGCTAGGCAATCCAAGCATTGAATGATATGACTATTAAAAGCCTTAATATTTGTGAGTGATCATATGAATAGGTTTGTCAGAAAGGATATTATCTTGGGAATAAGATGTACCTAATTAAAGAAAAGATTACTGCTGAGATAAAATAAAACACTTCAGTGTTTTTGTATCATATATGACTGATCTTAATGGGATGAGGAAAATCTGCTTTTAAACGTATATATATTTATAGGTTAGTTAATTAGCGACTCATATCTAGAAAAAGAATGAGACAAATCCTCACGAATTACTCAAATATCTTCATTCATTTTGCGTTGTATTCCCAGCATTATGCTTTAGCTGATTCTTGGAAGGCAGAAGTTTGAGAAATGTGTTTTATTGTCGAATACTATGACTTCAGACTCTTGTAGTTTCAAAATACACTGCATTGTAATTGCTGCCTTTCTAGAGAGCATGTTTTAGGAAACTTAAACGCAATCCAGTGCCGTGTATGACAGCATGACCTCAACTCAAATGAAAAAGGAGTGAAAGACACAAAATAAGTAATCACCTTCATTTTAGGAAATGTGTTGATTTACTGATTAGGAAGAAGGTGTCTCTAGGTTCACACTCTTAGCTGAGTCCACCACATAAATCAATATTAAGTGCAATCTGCAGGATTTGGCATAGCTCATGCTACCCGAGAAATAGTTCTTCATATTCTGAAAATAAGTGAAAAAACACTGAAAATAAACACAGAAGAAAAAAAATAAAACACAAAGCTAAGGAGAGCTTAAAAAGATGGCCTTCACAATTAAATACTTATTACATTCACGAAAATTACACTCTGATTCTTCTTCACCATTCTATTCTGCAGAGGACTTGTAAATGTATAGCCGTGTACCAGCATGTGTGCTTCAGGGTTCAGGTTAGGAGATATTTGTCATTTAAGAAGCTGCATGAACTTTAATGCCAGTCAAACACTGCGAAAGTTGTTTACCAACAGCAGCGAGGCAGCCTCCTCCAGTGCACGCGCCTGTAGGGGGGGGGAGATTGCACACAGAAGTGATCTCCTACAACTCACTCTTCTGGTGGGTAGTTGCTTTTATTCAGTTTCCTCAGTTTCTTATCTCAAAACCACAGAGACCTTAAGCAGAACGATAGTTCAGAACAGTTCTGCAATACTCGGCCCTGGGCACTTTCCTGAGCTGGCTATTCCCAGAGCTTCTCTCTGCAGGACTTCCTAGTGGACAGGGCTCTGCTCCGAGGAGAGCTCCCAGGCTCCCATTCCCACCAGGATGGCTCTCCTGGCCCACTTACCAAGTGGGAAGTCAACCTGCTGTTGATAGCAGTTATCACCAAGAAATGCCTTTGAATCAGTGTTTAAAATGGTTTAATTGTTCCTGTAAACAAATCACAGGCAAATTTGCTGTCATTCCAGAAACTGCAATGGTAAACCAAGTTATACTGGCTCTGCCCCTTCCGAAATGGGTTTGTGCTATTTAAACTTGAGAAAAGTTTCAGTACCGTTTTGCACAGACAGGTCGATCGCAATAACACTGGCATAACACGCTTGTCTGGCTTGACAGTACGAGTGACTCACAGAGTAGCCCTACACGGGCCCTACTCTTTCTGCCCAATTCCACAGTAAATACAGAGCAGTGCAGGACCGAGACATCCCCCTCACCACACCCTAAAAAGGCAATAACCAGCCTAAAAAAAAACAGACCCTGAGTAGTTTTGCAGTCTGAAAGACCTAAATCGATGTCGTCTTATTGAAAAGTGGGGTTTGTCTTTTTCATGCCACTGTTTGTATTACAACAGAAAATACCTTCTGGCACCTACCACAACATTAAAGAAGACTCCCCGTGAATGCCTGAGAATTTGGAGTTGATCTCACAATTTACATCAATGACTTGTGCAGATCTGCTGCCGATTTACATAACTTCAAAATGCAACACTAGCAGTTTCATTTGCCTTGCATTTTGCACCTCAATTCACCTAAAAACCTAAGTAACAGTCATGCGAGTAGTTTGGGAGCTACTGATGTATGGGAACTTAAAGTTACAATAGATAACTATTGGAAGATAATAATTATATTTCCTGAGAGGTTTGGAGGCATGTGCTCTAGGGTTGGGGAACTGGCACCTTTCTTCATCAGTGCCATGGGCTTTTGTTCCTTATTCATATTTTGACAGTCATCTTTGGCTCCAAAGAGACTGTAAGTGGTACACAGATTGGCAGAGACCCAGAAACAGCCATCAGTGGGAATAACCCCAAAACGTGGGAAGCTCTGGTGTTACTGAATTGTTCTAAATTATCTCNGGGGGGGGGGGGAGCGTTTCTTACTTTATCTCTCATTCTGGAACTTGATTCATAACCTCTTGTTACATCTTTGCACTGAGAGGAAAACATGTCTAGTAGCTCCTTTCAAGAGTTCATCAAGTTCTTGTGACTGAAGTCACATTGCTTGGAAGAATGAAGAAATTCATCCCAGACTCATTCTTCTGGAAGGAAACCAGCTGTCTTTCTATGAACTGGTCTAAAAACAAAACAAACAAACAAAGTACGCAAGGAAGCAGAACTGTTGCCACGTAGGTTTTGGAAAGGGCTTCTCACATTACCATATAACCGTTGACTGATCACCTACCTTTTCTGGGACAGTCATCCTGCAAAATGAAAATGTGTTAACCTGGAAGAATGCGTTCATGTGATGTTTGGAAATATATAAAATGCCACACATTACTAGCAGCGCTTGTGTCAGTACTGCAGGCACTGTGGCATATAGAATGTGGGAGGTGCTATGCAAAGCCCTCTATCAGCAATTCCCAAAGTAACGAGGCCAGGCACAGGACAAGTCATCCTTGCTGCTCCAGAGCCTACAGAGTACCGTTACCTTGTGCTGCCATGTTGGCCTCTATAGCATCTTCACAGCACTGGGCTTCTTACTCCACAGGGACGCCAAATGCTGCCTTAGTTTACATTTATCCTTAAAATAACCTCTGCTTTGTACCAGGCACTGAACAACTACTTACATTTATATTTGAAATGGCTTTAACGTCAAGGAATTGTGATTTTCTTTCTTCCATCTTCCACTCTGTTGATACGGCTTGAATATTTAGACAAAGCCTTAAAATATTTAGAAGTTTACAGTTCATTTAAGCAAACTTAAAAATACATTTTATATCCCTCTTTTTCTCTACATACCTGATGCATGGTAGTCATTCAAGATCTCTCACATGGAGAAAGTTTATTCAGATGCTAAAAATACCGCATGTTTACACTTGTAGATCACCATTAGCAAATGATTTTCCTAATGCTTTAGACAATATAGTAGCAAAGTGCAGCTGCTTCAGCCAGAATGGTATTTTAGTGATTTTTAAGAACTTAATGAGATCAGGTAATTGACTAGTGAAGCTAAAAATTTTACCTTCAATTAAACAATCAACAGCTCCGAACATCAACATAATCATCTTCGCCCCTCCACCTCCCTGTTGTCAAATCAATATGTGGGTAGCAGTTGTCTAAGAAACCACTTCCTCTGTGCTTCTAAACCGGTGTTCAGGACCCATTTTAAAGCATTTATTCAATCAGTCTGGTGTAATTTGCAAATAATGGAAAGTATGTAGTAATGCAGATTCCGTAAGCAACTAAGGAAAAATGAGGCCTTAATTCGTATGTTGTTTAATGGCATTATTTATCCTACATTTGTTCTGGTGCAACCAACAAATAAATATCTTAATACTCTGCATTTTAAAATATAATCATGTGTACCTCAACTGACAGTGCTGCATGTATTGATTATATATATAGGAAATAAGATTGTACAGGTCTTGTTAATGAATCATGCCATTGATAGTTCAGGAGACAGCCATGAGGCAAAAGTATCACGTTAGGAAAAAAAATGCACAAGAAGATAATATAATCTTGTCAGGAATCCCCTTCCAAGGGCTATATTACAACACAGCAATCTCATTTTGGAGTGGTTGCTACTGAATCAATATAATTGCCCTCCCCAACCACAACTGTGAGTATAAGATATTTATTACTTGAAGCCCAGGGAACTTCTGCTGTCTTGCAAAAGATTCTGAAATTGAGCAGTCGTATCCCACCGCGCGTTACATTCAGAGGACTTCTGGTGTCATGTCACCTGCAGGCATCTGTAGCATAATTCTCTTCTCTAGTAAAAACATTTGTTTCCATCTGCAGGCAGCAGTATTTTGTTACAGCAAAAATATCAGGAAGAAAACCTGCAGTGCAATGGGGAGATGGTAACAGGTAAATTAGTGACTTTCTGGTGTAAGGTTTTTTTTTTATTAAGGCATAAATATACTCTAATACATGCTTATATTCACCGCCTGCACTTCCTGCGAGTATGCCCTGAGCCCCCAGACACTCCCAAAGGTTTGGGGAGGGGGGAGGTAGCTGGTGGAGCAAACCAGTGCCTAGCATGAACAATATTCATTACGAGAGTAGCACAGCAGAAAATGGGTGTCTTTTATTCAGCTATTGCAGCGTCAGCATTGTCTTCTCATACCACAGTATGGGAAACCGTGAACAACACGAAGACTACCTGCATGCAGCCGTCTCTGCTGCTGCCACTATCACTGCTGCTCCACTAAATAAAATTAGACTGCTTCACTTGGGCTGGGGTAAGATGCTCAGGGGGGAAAGACTGTTATCGCGCCAAGGAGACAATATTGTATGAGGAACAATATCAGTGCCTGAGCCACTGCTGCTGGTGTCAGCCTCCAGGGCCAAAGCCAGAGAAATGGGCTGAGCCCGGCAGGGCAGACCCCGTCCATCTCCTAGCAGGGTGTGCTGACCGCAGAATCTTACCGGGGTGGAAAGCTGCAGTCTGGTCCCTGCTGCCAGGACAGTCCCTGCGCTTTACCCAAAATAATCATCTGGCAAATTCCTCTTTGTCATTTCACAAACCTCAGAAGAAATTCCTGGTTTGCTCCACTGTGTACACCAGGACACCACAGGGGCTGCAGAGCCACCGTCCCGTCCCACTCTCTTTGCCTCTGAGCCCCTGAAGTGTCTTCTGCTTGCAGTACAGCTCCTCCTCGGCTGTTCCCACCCTGAATGATACAGCTCTGTGTTTGTTTTCAGCCAACAGAGCAACTCATTCACAGTTCCTGCCCACATCTAACTGGCACTGACATGCTCAGAGCGAAATTTAATCCGGTGTCTTACTACCCAAGGAGCCCAGGACCAAACAACTAAACTCCCTCCATTAGCAAAACTTTCTCCCATGTGCCAGCAGAGCTCTGACACCCATCAGCCAAAATGAACCAAGTTAGTGCAGACCTTTTCTTTAAAGTGTTATCATCCTTTAAACTGCTTACACTAACTTGGGCTATTTTCATTCAAGGTAGGTTTAGAAAGGGCTTCCCTGGCAGAAGCAAAGAGGTCTGGTGACGACTGGGAGGACCAGTTCCTGGAGAGTAAGCTCGGCCCGTGGCACAGCCTTTTGCAGAACGGGGTCTTTCTATACCTCAGGTGTACAACAGGTCTGAGCTGCTCTCTGATTGACCCTGTGTGCTAGATTAGGAGGTTTTGGGCTGGGTAAGAGGGTTGCTTCTTACATAGAGAAGGAAGTGGAAGAACTTATGTGTATAAAGCAGAGTTACTTCTTCCCCTTTTAACCTGTGATCTTGATCCTGATAGCTGCAGTAAGCCATTCAGATACAATTGCATGGGAGCAGACAGTCCTGACATTTTAAAACAGCTGTACCCTCACGTGGGTGTATGCCAGGACAAGTACTCTCTTTCAGTACATCTAGACTAGGATAAAAGTTGTGTTTTTAAAGGTATTAGCTAACGCAGTTTGACTAACACGTTTTGAAACCATGCATAGGTAGGACAAGTCAAATGCTAAAAGGTGTTAAAAAGTGTTTGCTAAGTCATTCTAAAAATACAACTTTTATACCTGTCTAGACAATGACGGAACACTTTTTAAAATGACACGCCACGCTCATGGGAAGTCCCACTGCAACAGCCAAGGAGAATTATAGCACAGGAAACAATCAATAAGAAGTTTCTCCACAAAGGTCTTCAAAGCAATGGCACAGATTGACATGTGGGGAAACCCTGAAGGTCTTATTTAGACAATAAGAGAAAAAGATCCTTTTTTCAGTAGATTTAGTTTGGTCAGACCCTTTTTTTTCAAGAGCAAGACCTACTAAAAGTCTACTAAGATCATCTTCTGCTCAGTTTTAGCAGGTCATAGTCTGGGCTCCTGGCTGACTGTAACTCAGTCTGCTAAAATCATGTGAAAAGGTATTAAGGTCTATGTGTTTGTCAGATGGGATTTTTAGTCCTTAAATAAGCTTGATTGAATTAGGTCCCTTGGAAATGGCCCTTTCCCTAAAGCTGATGAGATGGTAGCTCTTTTTTCCATGCCCATTCAATCTTTTAACCCAATTCATTTGCCTAAATTGTACCAACAAACACAAATTCAATGTGTCTTTAGCATTAGTATTTCTACTCAGCTGTGAGCACCGACTCATTTCCTACAGGCCACCAGACAGCAATTGGTTTTGACTTTGACTTCATTTTACTGAAATGTACTCAGACAAAACCCTCGATCTAATCTACCTCTTTAAACAGCTACTTGAAAATGTCTAGCCCGCGTGCATGCATACATACCCATTGTAATAATTGTCTTCTACAAAGTCAGCAGATAAATTCTTAGTCATTAGTATATTTCCTTACACTGTTTCACTTCTACAAACTGACTGGAGAGTGAACAAGTTAGAGTAACTGTTT
Organism: Ibidorhyncha struthersii; assembly: GCA_013398815.1. NCBI lineage: Eukaryota > Metazoa > Chordata > Aves > Charadriiformes > Charadriidae > Ibidorhyncha > Ibidorhyncha struthersii. Next base: position 8,272 of record VZSZ01002500.1, on the reverse strand, counting down.
CCCAGAATTGTACTAGCATCTTTGACATCTTAAACAATACTTTCAGGAAAGAAAAAAGA
>VZSZ01002499.1:195655-219905 GCA_013398815.1 Ibidorhyncha struthersii | reverse complement strand
CTGTAGTTTAACCAGCCGAATGCTGAAATGCATTGTTTGCAAGCATGAACCCTTTCATAATCAAGTGGTTTTCTGATAGCATTTCTTCAAGACAAGGTCATGTGGAGATATCCAACCCACCTATTTTCAGGTTAGTTTGTTCACGCACTACAAATTTGCAGATGACTTTCCCAAGTATTTGCTGTAAGAAGAGATGCAGAATTCAGAAAATTTCTTCCAGTGTAAGGATGTAGAATCCAAACCTACTGTACAAAGTCTTTTATTATTATTATTGACATTTTCATAATATTTCATTCTTAATCTCATGAAGGATAGCAACACATACCTACTAAGTCTTTTTCACTAGCTTAAATGACAAATTTGCACAACAGTTCATGAGGTTGCAAAACAGATTAGCCACAAGTATGTTGTTGTGGGGTTTTTATTTATTTTAATAAAGTCCTAAAAGTTAATATGCCCAAACTATGTTACACAATTGTTATTAAACATGTGAAATTACACATATGAAAATCAGGAAAAGTCAGAATTAAGATTGTTTACTTCATACAGTTGCATCTTTTGAAATATTTTCCTACCTAAAAAACCTCACGAAATCTACAATGATATGGACTTCTTATAAAACCATGATGATACTGCAGTTATAGATACTGAAGTCAGGAAGATTTTCTTACAGATGATGGCACAGATTTGGAATTAGTTAAACATTTTTCTACTTCATTTCCTTCTTCTCACCCATCCTTTCTCTTTTATTTGTTTTTGACAAACCATCAGTAAAAGAGCGTAGATGCTAAATACATTCTTCTGTTGAAATTAAATGAAGCAAAGAAGGTATATTTCCAACCACATAAGAATAGTATCTCTTAAAATTGCAGACATGAATTTCAGGTTATATTTGCTGCTCTTTCCTGATGTATTTTCCTCAGAACAGACAAAATATATAAGGAAAACAAGCATGTTTAGCCTGCAGATTTGTTCAGATGATGAAAATAAGTCATTATGTATTATCTTCTGTTATATTAAAGGATTTCAAGCTTCTGATCCATTAATACAATTTATATTAGAACACTGGGACAAAGTTGTCTGGAGTCTTATTTCACCAGTTTCAATGGAGAAACTTCACAGATGAATCTCTCTTGTGGAAAGCTTTTCTGTGTAAAGTAATCATTTTGTCTGGACTGACAAGTAGGGATGCTGTGATAACAGTACAGAACTGTAAAATCAACATGAGATCTAAAAGTAACCACACCAACACCATAGATCTTGGTCTTCTTATCAGCTTGGTCTCCTCAAGGATATTCAAAACGCAAGTCCTTAGACAGCTGATGAATTAGGGGTATAAAAAAACAAATCGGAAAATTCCAGGGACTTTTTGATAAAGCAGAAAAATGAAAAGTATAAAAAAAAATTATCTTTGTTTAAAAAAAAAAAAGCCAGATCAAGGCGTCCATGGTTTGTTGTAGTACTAGGTACAAAGAAAAGTGAATTTCATTCCACAGTCATGCTAATATTAGTCAATTTTTTTTCAAAAATCTGCACGTTTTCAAGTTTAGTGTGTCTCAGACCCACAAATCTTACATTGAAAAAAACAAGCTATGAATCCTTAGAAAACCCTCAAGGAAAGCAAACAAAACCAAAACCAAAAAATCCCATCACGCCAACAGGAAAAAAACATCAAACCCAGAAGTCTTTAGGGAGAAAAAATTGTCAGCATTCAAGTGTGAAGTGTATTTTGTATACTGCTTTCAGATCTATGCCAAGTAGTCTTTCAGGAACTTTTACTTCATTGCCATAGTTGATATGCAATTGTCCACTAGAAGGAGAAATGATATTTTTACAAGTAAACACCAAGAAATAGTTGCGTGTCTCCATAAATTCTCATCCAGCCTGTAGAAAACAAGACCTTATATCAAGTTGAAGATAGTATCATTGGTCTGTATCGTGATGTTATGACAATATTAATGAAAAAGAAATATCTCAAATAGTGAAATATTTATGGACTAACCATACATTTTTAAAGACAGTTTGTTTCTTTCTGATATATGAGGGTTTTTAGGACAATCCATTATTTTCACAGCTTCATTTAAGATCATTTCAGGATTACTATAAATTCAGAATAATGTTCTGGTCTACTTATGCTTTATTGGGAGATGAAGGTTTCTACGTATGTGCACATAGTTCTAATTGAAGTGTTTTGAAAACTGTTTGAATGGTTTTCAAAAAAAAAACACCAAGAAACCCGGATAATAAATTCTTCAGGAAAATAAATCTAGAAAACTCCAGAATTATTTTCCTCCTTACTAGCAATTTTAAGCTTTAACTTGTGTAGAATGTTTTAAGCGTTAACATTTTCGTCAAGTCAGTTTACGGGGTTATATTTATTGATCACATAGAGTTGTGATAATATAGACCTGCTATTTATTCAGATGTCTAAAAATCTTGACAAATCCACAGGTTTTAAATCATACCTATACCAAATTTCTGGCCAGGTAAAAATTATCCACCTGCACCTGGTTAAATAAAAATATCTGCAGCTATTTTTATGAAAGTCTTCTCATTAAAAATGATGTACAGCAAACCAGGAATATGGTAAGAGTACTCACCTTTAAATAGTTTATTCTTACAAATGTCACTCATTTGTCAATTTGCATAATTTTTCTCCATATTTGTGTGATTTACAAATCCAGTTCACTAGCTGAACATGTAGATACTACTCCTTCCAGTTCCAAAATATTTCTTAGATCAGTCCACAGCAGTAAGCAAGATGGTGACCATCACTGAGACATCTCCCAGGACTCATTTTTAAAGCGTCAAATCTACCTGATGGTGCTCAATAACAGAAGCACAGCACAGTCCAACCAGAATATCAGATTCTGAAAGGAAAATGGGGGAAAAAAGTGTGGAGACATAAATAAAATCATAGTAATCCCACACCTCTTTCTACTGGTCTTCCTAGTACTACTTATTTCCACCCATCTAGTGCCAGTTTAAAATTACACAAATATTACTCATGACATACTTACACTATTTCTCCCCTCTCTTCCCCAACCATTCAATATTCTTTTCTTGCTTTCTGTCACCTTCTGGTTTGTTTTTACTGTCTTCTTTTGTTCTCCATTATTCCCAGCCACTTACTGCCACAGTAACTTCTGTGTCTTTCCTGCTATATTTATTTACCTATACATACCACTTAGGTAACCCATCAATTAACAAAAAGAAGTACCCCAAAAGATTACTGTTGTTTGTAATCACGTCGGCTGAAATTCTGCCACTGTTAAAATCTACGGGAGTTTTGCAGTTGATTTCAACTGAGATAAGACTTCATTCCCAGTGTACTGAAGTAAGGTCAACAGCACACAGAGGGACCTAAATTTGAAAACACAAAGTTCACTAATTAAAAGCTCCCTTTCAGGTAATTGACTTTAGCACAAACAATCTGCAAAAAGAATTCCAGTGACATGGAGAACGTTTCACAGCTCTCTGTCACCCTATGTCAATTGATGGCATCTAATTGACAACATTATTTGAGATGTCATACCTTTTATTTAGTAGCACGTGCACAACCACAAACCTGTGTTTACAGCTAATGCACCATAAATAAAAACCATTCCTGTTATTAAAAACATTGTCCTGATGGAAAAAATGTTCTTCTCCACAGAAAGCATTTTTTGTTTACAACTTGCATTCAATGACATTCAAAAAGATCTGTCAATTGCAGTCTTTTCTTGCTTCATATTAGAATCACTTTTTGCCCCAAAAAAAGAATTTTCTCACAGTAAGAGAGGACAGAGTGTCTTATTAACTGCTGTAAGGGTGCCAAACATTTTTCACATTGCAGCTCTGAGGCAACAGCTGAAACCATAAAAAACCCAAGAGAATCATCTCATACAGGTTGTCAGTGGTATAGCATACATCATTTTTTAGAAGGAAATCAGTTCCTTTAATTTGGATATATATTCACTATCAATTCCCTGGCACAATTTTGCAATCTTGCAGACAGGTATGGATGTTACTGTGAGCAACTCAAGCCAAGTTTCTGTTTGCTGTATATAGTACACAATAAAACATAATCAACTCCATTTTTTAATATCCTATATCATGTTTCATGTTGCTGTGTCATTTGAAGCTCTATCTCTTTCTGGGGAATTCAGAATAATAGGAAAATGAAAAGCCCAGCTCTGACAGAGGCCCTTTCTTTAGGTGATGTTTGGAAGCAATACAACATCATTGTTTTTATTAGTACTGTTCTTGTCTACTGATTTTTCTTGGTCTTGGTTGTTTTGGGTGTTTTTTTTATGTTTATCTTTTCCTCAAACATATTATCCTGCTGGGTTGTACACTGATTCCTTTTTTCTCTCTAGGAAAATTCTTCATCTTCATTTCATTTTTAGCCATCTGAGTCCTAGTACCTACACCCCACGGCTCCAAGCAGTTTTATTTTAATAGTCTTCCTCAAATCTTCTTGTTTCCCAGTTGATTTTTAGTTTTAAGACATACAACACAGGAGGTGTTCTTGGAACTGTTACTTAGCTTTAGGGCAAGATCAGGAGCAGATAAATTTTTAAAAAGACTGATCAGACCATGAGAAAAAAAAAGTAAAAAAGAAAAAAGAGGTCTAAGCCGCAGAATAAAATGCTCAACAAAATAAACAAAAAAGCTGAGGTATAGGTGTAGACTGGGTCTCACACAAAGACGGAGCACTAAAGCTGGCAGGCTCAGACTGCTGCTTCACAGGATCCCATTTTCTTTGTGCTGAGCACAACTAAAAGGCAGACACACTTTAAGGTCAAGGTGAAGGCAACTTTGGTTTGACTTCTCCATTCCACAAAGCAAGAAAAAAAAAATCACACAGTCAGCATATTCCTTTCAACGTCTCATGTTTGTTAATTAAAAGTTGTTTTCTCATCTATATTCTTTCAGTCTAATATCCTTCCGTCAGGTCAAAACTGCTGATCTGATCATTTCCCTCAAAGTGACTGGCCTCACTGAAGTCAAAGGAAAATTCCTGTTAGCTTCAATGAGAGACAGATATCACCCTTAGTCCTCAGATTGTACGTCCTACCTAGACAGTGAAAAAAATGAAAAGCCTGCATATAAATCTGCACAACTACTTTGAATTAACTAGAGTTACTTCATGCTATATTTAACCTATATTATCTTTTCTTTGCTATAATTCATGTCACTTTAAAAAATAGTATTAAACCTATGGGAATTTCAGAGGTACAGAATAAATAATTTACCTGCAACTAAACAGATGTGGAGCAAACTCTGTTTAGGAACACTTTTTATATTTTTCTCCCAGTGGCACACTAGTACTTGTTAGCTCCACGAGCCTGTCTGAGCTCTCCTGCCTCTTCTCTTTGCAGCACTTCTCCTCTTTTCATAGATTCCTGATTACTCACCAGTCCTGCTTCATTTTTAAGGTCTTTATTGTTACTGTCTTCCAAAGTTAATATCCTTTTGAACAGCTCATCCAACAAAAATCTATAAATGCTTACAAATACATAAAAGTAGCTACAAGTAAGACTCAAGGTCTTGATACATGAACAGAAGAAATTATGCCTCTGATGTAGGACTTCTCAGAATAAGAATGGGATTTTTCAAGAGATTTCATGTCAGCATGAGTAGCTAGGCTATGTGGACAGTGATATTGAGTTTCTAAAGCTTTTTTAAAAGAGAAGGAGATGTTGCAGAAATATCCAGGGTGTTATAAATACCTCAGTACTTCTGAGGACCATGGAAAAACAAAATGCTTTTCTCACAAAATTGCCCTTACAAGGAGTTAAGTGTTGTTTGAAATGGTCTGTTTTAAGACTTTCTGTGGATTTTTGTCTTTGCACAGATTTAAGTCTGTTCAACTTTTTTTTTTTTTAGTGCTCATACAACTCATCTTGCCATAGTTATTGCTGTTCATTAGGACATCATTAAAAATATCTTTGCTTTTAGGATACTGAATCTTATTCAGATGATCAGTGTTCAGCCTTACTGACACATACGAAACTTTGGATGTCTTGTATAAAAATCCCCGACTAAATGCCATTTTTTGTACATCGTACATATATACATTAAGTCAGAGTTCTCATCTAAGATTTCAGTCTTACATTAACCCCAAACACAGACACACACAAAAAAAAAAAAAAACAAAAACAAAAAAACAAAAGAAACAAAAAAAAACAACAAAACCCCACATGCTATTTAGGAATGGCACCTAGTATCAAAGCAAGAATTTGATGCACCTCTGATCCTGTGCCCATGAACCATTACGCTACTTCAAAACAGTCAGCCAATTTCTTTACCTCCTTCTCAACTCCCTGACAGATTTGCTGCTTTTATCCTTTGAGTTTATGCAAAGAACAGATAACAATTATCATAAGAGTGAAAAAAGTTTCCAGTAATTCAAAGACTAAAGGGTTTAAAAATGTAGTTGCTATTTGAATAGTTTTTTCATCTCCTATGTGCACGTGTATAGAATTAACATTTTACAGACATTCAAGTTACATAATTAAATAAATATATTATTTTTTGTAGACTATGAATGACAGGACTTGAAACCTTTCCAATGGCATTAAGGATTAACAGGATGAGAATTAAGCTCCTTGTTATAAAAATTATTGGGTTTGCCATGAAAGTTCTTGAATTAGAAAGGACCTGAGCAGGTTCTGTGGTCCATTCTTTTGTGCCACTTAACACTGGCTGTAGTCAAGTCACTTTTAAGAAAAGTTTGTCTGACCTGTAATTTAAAACATCCTATTGTGGAGATTCGCTGTTCTCTTTAAACAGTTTTCTTCCATTGTCTTTGTGATTATTTTTAATTTTCCTGGTGTTCAACCTATATCTTCATTGAGGCAAGTTTATAAGGTGCAACTTATCCATTGCATATCCTTTTGCTTTGCAGGTGTATTTTCAATATTTGTGGGCCTGCATTGTGTCACCTCTTCATCTTCACTTGCCCAGACTAAACAGGACTTCTTTTTTTTTATGTATTAAAGGCCTTGCAGAATTCCACCAGCTAATTCTCATGCTGTCTGTGGATATCTTCTTATTTCTGCTAAGGATACAACTCTTCACTTCTCTTTTGAGTTTCATTCCATCATTAGATGATTTTCCAGTTTGTGAAGATCTTAACCTTGTCTTCCAAACTGTTGCTGATTTGATACCATTTGCAAGTGCAACATGGATATTCCCTTCAGCTAGAATGTTTAACTCAATGACCAAGAAAATACCAGGTAGTACCTTGACCAGAATAGATCTCATCTGAAGCATCTTTCTAAGATGACAGTGAACCATTGATAATTATTTTGAAAATACAAGCCTACAAGGTTTATACCCCAAATATGGCTCTTTTAATAGATTATATTTCCCTAGTTTGCGTGTAAAATGCCACATGAAACAGTCAAAAACCTTACTGAAGTCAAACGAAATGGCAGTTGCTGTTTCATCCCTATTTGTAAGGTTTGTAGAACTATCATGGATATAACAATGAGAATAAGAACACTGTGACATGATTTGTTCTTGACAATTCCATGTTGACTAGCATATATTTTGCTGACTCTTAAATGCAAATAATTCTTTGTTTGTCTCTCGATTTTTCATTTTGGTATTTCTGCATTTATTTGGTTCTACCATTTCCTAGATGTGATCAAGAAAACATCTTTAAAAGTGGAGAAATGGAAGAGTATAAGCTGTTTCTTTGCATATTCTTCCCTGTTAATGGGACAATAGCTCTTGCTATGAAGTTGCCACAGGACTTGGAAGATGTTGCCACAGCACCTTCCACTATTAGTGTATCACACCGTTTGCCTGTGTCCTCCCTGCACCATCTTACCATGCTTTGAAAACCATCCTCATTTGAAAACAAAACAAAATAAAGAGATACACAAAGACTCACAGGAGTTTAACTGGAATGTGTCCTGAATTCTGCTGTCTCCCCACAGAAATATCACGTTTTATAACATAGGAGTTCCAGCAACGCTCTCAGATGCATTTTGCACTGGCAATAATTTCTCACCTTGCGCTTTCCTACTGCTGCTGAAGACACACAATGCAACAGTAAAGGCAACAAAAGGGCAAAATAGAAATGGCAAATGTTGTTGCTGATCATTTTGTTAACAAGGAAACTCACCTTGGTGTCTGCAGAGTTGTTGCTTTCACATAGTCTCAATCCTCTGTCCAGCTGCTGCTGTGCAGCAGGTTTCTACCCTTCCTTAACTGTATTATCCCAGAGGCTCTACCACCATCACTGATAGGCTCAGCCTTGGCCAGTGGTGGGTCCATCTTGGAGCTGGTTGGCATTGGTTCTGTTGGACATGTGGGAAGTTTCTGGCAGCTTCTCAAAGCTACCAAAGCTTCCGGCACTACCAAAACCTTGCCATGCAGACTCAGCACAATACAATTTCTCACTTGTAGTATCCCAAGTAGAAGATTCTGATAGCCCTGCTTTTACCAGGTGGTCATACTGCATTTTATTCCAGACGTATACCTGCTGGTTGCACTACATTATTTACTTTTGCATCTTTTGTTAAGGCAAAATATTCATTAGACCAAAAACAGTAGAAGTACTGAAGTCTTAGCCACTTCGTTTCTTTTAAAGTAGCAAATGGAGTAACATAATTAATCACATTTAAATATACATCATGACCCCAAATTAGTCCAACAACTTAGTAATGTGGCTTCTTTTTCAGACCATCACTGTCCTTATCGTTTTAATCTGAATACTCTATTGCACCTTGCAAGAACTTACCAACTTTTGTTCATTTGCCAATCAAGTAAAGAATGCTTGTCAAGTAAGAAGTACTGTGCCAGCAGCTAACTGTGGCTACTTAGGCTGTATCCGAACAAGTTTATGCTATGCTTAGTGAAAGTCTATGTAGTTTCATTGTCCTGAATGTTTCCACATGCATAAACCATTAATGTGCTTAGCAAAACCAAAGTAAAATAATTATATCTTACTTAAAATAAAATTTGAACAAAATTAAAAGATTTAGAAAGCTACAAAGGCAATTAAAGTATTTAGCATAATTACTCTAGATGTGATCATACTTAATAAAGTACCCTGTTTCTGAAATGTTGTGTTTTGTTTTGAATTGAATGCCATCAAGCAAGCTGCCTGCTTTTGACTAAAGATTTAATACCTCATTTCCCTAGTTCTGCATTCTATATTGGAATATAAAGTCATCTAATGCTTTGAAATATGCTGTCTGAATACTGTAGTACTGCATATCCTGTGCATGCAATTATTATAATAATCATTATATGTAAAAAAAACTTATTGAGTATGCACTGGAATAACTTCCGTTCGCATTATTTGACTTGGATAAAATAAGAACTACTTGAATATCTGCATCTACACTTGAATTAACAAGACATGGGGCATATATACTGTATATGCTTGTATTTATTCTCAGATTTCTGCATGACATAGGGTGAGTACTACCTGAGTGATGACAGGAAGATAAAAAAATCACAGAAAATAATATACTCACAGTGTAGTTGCTAGGTACCAAATAATTCTGGTGTGTGTTAGAGGTATTCATGAGACACAAGTGAGAGTCACGGAGAACAGACTATTCCCCGCTGCTTCTTAACACTTTCCCTTACACAAATAGCCCCTTGAAGTGAGAAATGGTAAGCATCTGGGTAAAGTTCTTAGAATAAATTCAGCTGATTATGCCTCACTTATGTTATAAAGCCCATTTGCTAGAGCAAAAAGCTTTAGACGGTCTTGCAAACACTTAAAGTAAAATTTCATTCCAGATATTTAGTTCTTTGGTACCGGTTCCTGGTTATTGTTGTGAAGCCAAGATTGCAATTATTTTAATTGACTTACAAAGTCATTGTTCCCCATTTTGCTAAACTGTAAGAATACAGCCTGCATCAAGCTAGTAAATGGTCTTTTAACAGAAGACTAAAAGCAAAAATAACCCCAAAAATGTGACCTGCTTTAGTATATTTGTAGAATTTTAGTTTCTTCTTATTGCATGTATGAACAAAGCATCATTTAAATCCATTGCAAAAGAACTTGCAGTCCTTCCTATTGGCAGCTGATGTTGGAGGGAGGCAAATGAGGAACAACATTCTGACCAGACACACATGCACACACACACATATACATATAAATTATTTTCCTTCTTGATTCTCATTTGTTCTTCTCCATTTACTTCTTGGTACAGTATAAAATCATGATTTGTTCTCATTGTTTCACTGCCAGAAAATTATATTTTAAATCTGATTATTTCTCCACAGTATGGGCTGGTTGATATTGACTATGTGTTTGGTTCATCCTTTACTATTTTCAAGGGGAGATAAAAAAGTTGCTCAAACTCATTTACCATCCTTCATTTACCGCCCGTTGTGTCTTTACCCTACTAATGTGGTTTTTATTTGGTCAGTTGCCTTGATGAAAGCTTTGATGGAATAAGAGATGGCCTCAGCCCTCTCTGTGCTGTCAAACAGGAACCAAGCTTGAGAATTGACTATTTTTCTCATACACAATGCGACCCCAAGTTTTTCCTAATTTACCCTGTTCTCCCAGAAACTCGAAGCAGCTAAAAGCTCTTTCTTTTACTTCTCGCTGAATCCTTGCTGCCCATATTTCTAAAGTAGACTTCACATAAAAATGATGTACTTACCAGTCTGTTGACTTGTCCGTGTTCTTTTATAGATCAGTGATCTCTGCAGAGTTGAGCCTGGTGAATTAGGAGACTGCCATTTACAGGCCTGCTGGAAAGGTTTGTGCCGAGTCAGATGAGTAGGATAGCTTAAAAGTTTCAGTCACCCAGATGCAGTCCTGACCTCCCAACCAGCTTTTTCCTCCTCTCTACCACCCACTTATAGGGCAACTTCGTCTTTCTCTATCTTTTTAGTTTAGTATCTGTAAACTGACTTGACAAAATATATCAATCCCTAAATTTTGCCTTTAGCTTTAAGAAAAAATTTGCCTCACTCCATAGCAATTTTCACAGCTTATTCTGTAATTGTTCTCAACTACTTTTGAGTTATATGAAAGGGATGAGGACACATTAGCCCTCACTAAGATAAGAAAAAAATGGGTGATTTTGTATTCTTTCCCTTTTTGTGCACAGTATGCATAAAAGAAGAAGCAATCTGGCCCAAAATGCCGAAAATTACTTCATACCCATCAGTTATGGAGGGTTGCCCAAAGCAAATGATTACCACAGGAACATTCATGGAGGGTTACTCAAAGCAGATGATTACCACAGGGACACTTACGAAGGATCTGGATGCCAGAGAGTCTTAAGTTTGAAGCAAGTACAGCCAAACTCATACCAGGCAGTAACAGAGAACAACTCAGTCTTGCACAGTCACCAGCAAATTGGAGTGAGGGCTTGCGTATTGACACCACAATTATGGTATGGGTCCTGTGCCAGTTATGCAGTTACGTATGTTACCAAACTACTGGTTTTCGTAGCTCTTTTCTGTGCTACCCTCAGGACTATGAGCATCCCAGTTATGACATTAAATGTAACACTGTACATCCATAGTTGGTCATTTCTGAGGCTCGAAAGTCCAGGATAAACCTTCATCTTTGCCATGTATTTGTATTGGACCCCCATGGATTCTTGCTGTCCTGGCCTGAACCCTCAGGGCACCATCATATATCAGCTTTTCTGGTGATGGACCCATTTGTAAAATAAATACAGACTAATGTTTAAGGTACAGGAGAGATAAGAGTAGCGTGTCAGTTGTCTGTGTGAATGGGGTGTGAAATTACAAACTAATACATCTATAAACACAAAACATTACAAGAGGGACAAGAGGAGATACTGTAGTGGATTTCCACATGGAAGCTCTGACCTGTAACCAAGCACGTTTATAAGATGAACATTTTGCACTGTAACTGTGCAAAACAAACAGGATATGTCTAAGCTGGTCTTGGGATCTGGAGTATGGGGCACCTGATACGATATGAGTCCTTCTCCAAATTTCACCTTCCTGCATGAATGACCTTTCCAAGTGCAGTCACTGAACTACATGGGGACACTGCAAAGGGCTTTAATCTACTTTAGGAACATCGCTGTAATTTCAGGTTGTGCTGAAGCAGTTTTATTTTATGCATCGTTTGCTGTGGTTAACAGGCCCCACACTCCACCCGCCTTACAATAAAAACAAGAAACTTTCCTTGTTGATCCAGGCCTGAGTTTGTTACTCTGCCAAGACATTCACCCCCCATCAAACAGAATGTTCTTTCGAGAATGATAAATGCTTCTTTTTTCTCCATCAGCGTGTCATCCTTGGAGGACAAAAAAAAAAAAAAAACAAACAAAAAAACCAAAGCAAAACAGGTTGTTTTCCAGGAAAGTTAATGCTTCTACCTGTCAGCCATGAAGGTGACTCTTTTAAGGTTATATAAGTCTATTTTAAAGCTCCTGTAACAAGACAAAAGCCAAGAAATAAATACACAAAAATCTATGTCTCCTAGTATGTGCTAACCCCCTACAGGTCTACAGATCTTATAAATGTCTTATTCTTACATGCTAAAGGAGGAAAAAATCTTAAATGTGAGATATATCATTATTAAAGTACTATTTTCAGTTTCTTTTGTGGTTTACCTACCATGTTTGTTGTTCAGCTGGCCATTGCCTCCTAAGAAATTTAAAATTGTTCAATGTGATATCGTTGTTTGTTTTATTCTAAAAAAAAAAATTAATTGGAAATTAATTTTAAGCTGTAAATAAATGATGGTTTCAAAGGAGATGTTTTCTTCAACAGAGGCCCATGCAAAATTTTTTAGAGTTTCTTTTGATCTGATAACATCTGTCTTTTTTGACTGCGTTTCTAGGAAGGTGAGTTAATTGTCTCTCAAAAAAAGCAAAACCCAAGAATGGGCTTGCATCATTTCTCTGGTATATGGAATAACTGAAATGATATTTCAGTACACCCTCCTTTTTTGGATGTTTTTCTGACTTACAATACAGAAACAGGTGTTCTGCTCAGTGTGCTGTGAGGAAAATTTCAGGCTTTTAAAACTAAAGTGTTTATATTTCCTCCTAAGAATAAATCCAGATTCATATTTACCACAAGCCCAAATCTCTGATGATGGCAAGTCAGCATCCTGCAATAATGTCATCACAGTTAATGATTGCTTTGTGATCAGCCTTCAATATTCAGTCCATTGTTAAAATTTCCCCCTGGCTTTGTGTACTTCTGAGCTGATGATTGAAACGAAGTAAAATGCCAGGAGGGCAATTTCAGCAAAAAAAGTGCAGTTAGTACAGATCATTGAACAAAATATTTTTCTGCTGGCTATTCTAATTCCAGCCAGGCAAAAAATCTACATCAAAATATGGATATTGCCATTATGAAATCTCATTCTCCTCTCTTTCTTATCCCTTCCCCCCCAAATACCTATTTGACAATAAGCAACAATATTTTTATGATCTGGTAATGTCTTCTTTCCCTAGGTAATAAGAATTATTTGAAATAAGAGTATCCTGATTTTCATCTCTCACTATTTAATTAAAAACAACAAAAACTTGGCTTCAGTTATTCATTTTCTTATATTTTGGCACTTTGGAGCTAGGGTTACAGTGTTCTGTTTAACTTAAGTTACTGTGCATAATTTTTAAAAGATAGTGCTGAGCAAAAAGCTACCATCTGTGGGACTAATATCTCATTTCTACTCCCACATGACATAAATACAAAAAAGCCCAAACAAGCAGAAACAAAAGCAAAGAAAAAAGACAAAAACCAACCAACCAACCAAAAAAAGAAAAAAAAAAAAAAAAAGAAAAAAGCCAAGAAAGAGGAAGCTAGTGAAGAAAACAGAAAAAAAATACAGAACAAGTCTGTAACTGAATGCCATATTAATTTGTGTAAGGTAGCATGTTTCTTTTTCATCCATAATAACAAGCAAATCGGCCTCTATAACAAAAGATTATCATGCAATTTTTCTCTTGAAAGATTTTTCCTCATCCTGTTTTCGAGAACGAAATTTTCTGCAATATGTGAATCAGGTTTTAGGTAGGGCTTTAAACTCCTTTTTGTTGAGATTTTTTTTTTTCTTTTTGTTGGTGGTTGTGGCTTTTTTTTCTTCCTTAATAGTTATATTCATTATCTCTTTGGCTTCCTTTGCTTGTTTGACTAGAAGTCAAATCAAATCAGGTCATAAACAACTAAAAATTCAGAGTTGCAAAATTACCCTAGCTCTTGCAATAGACCCGGGAAATGTCCTCTCTCTTTCTCAGGGATGTAGCAGACTCCTACTCATCCGTACCTCTGAGGTTGGGCAATGCAGCGATGATCATTTTGTGATGCTCCCTGGAGGCAGTGCCTGCGGGCACAGCTCCTCAACATCTGCAACACACACAGTCCATGAAAACAGGGGGGATTACTTTATTAGTACTAGTACCAGTACTAAGTATTAGTATTAGTATTTGTTTTCCATTAGTTTGTGCTGCTGCTCTCTTGGAAGCACTAGAAATGGGCAGCTCCAGCTTGCCAGGGGCTCTGGCTCCTCTTTCCATCCCCACACTAATTTTCCTCTCCTTTCCCATACAACAGGAACTTGGCCCCAGCCAGACCAGAGTCCTACCTGTGGGACAAGAAAATTCAATTTTGCATGCACTGCTGAAAATCTGCAAGTTCACTCCGGATGAGCCCATTTGGAAATCAGCTGCAGTTATTATTTTGGCAAGGACACATAGCAGAAACCCTGTCAGGAATTCCACTGATACAAGTCTCAGCAGGGCTTTTTCACTGTTGACATCAAATTAACTGATCACCATCCTTACAAATGAGCACCAAAAGAAAATGAGACATGTAGCAATGCCTCATTCAGGTTGAAGACTTTAAAGACTGTATTTCAATGGTTAGTAATACAGAATAAAAGAACAAAGTCAGATTGCTTGAAACTTTTAGGTTCAGAAAATCAAACCAGTTAATAGGAAAGTAAATCAGATGCTAGTTCACTCTCTTCATATATACTTTGAGTCATTATGCTGTGCATGTAACAAGGAATAATATGAGTGTCATCAGAACAATACTGTGCTCTAGACAAGAACACAAGAGGTATGAAACTATATGGCATAAAGTTTAATCTTAATTATTATAAAATGTGGTTAGGTCTTCAGTCAACCACATCTGCAGTCACAGCAGTACCTTATTTGTTGTTATTTGGTATTCATACCAGAGATTTAGCTGCAGAACTATAAGAACCAGGAACTCTCTGAATTTGTAATTTTCAAAATGCCGATTGTTTTGAGGGTTTTGTGCAGTATTTGTGTACGTATGTACACATTCATACGGTGATAAAGCACAAGAAATCTAAGTGATGATGCTTTATAAAGCATCTTTTGGAGACAAGTGATCAGTCAGAGCGCTGAATGGAAAAACTGGGTGACAAATCAAATAACAGCTTTGGAGGATAGTTCTGCAGTGGGATATTCCAAATTGAATGTCACCATTTAAGCTTCGATTTTAATATGGTAGATTAACATCAGCTATTCAGTCAGAATTTACTGTGTATCCTTATGTCAAATAGAGATGTGGACAGTAATGGAACTGACGTCTCTGTTTCATTGTCTGTTTTAAAGGATTGAAACTGTTTCACCTTTTATTATAGAAGGACTGGTGGAATGTAATAGGCATATTGTTTTTACAAAGCTGTTTTGGGGAGCCCATGTCAATTTAAGATTCACACTCAATTTACATCAGAGAAGTCTAGTGGCATGAACACTGAAATTATATCTTACAAAAATGTGTTTTAGATGCAGTCTAATTTATCCTCAATATTATACATGTATTTACTGTTCACTATATGACTATATCTAAGGCTTTGGGATCTGAAAACTAAGTGCAAAGCAACAGAAGTATTCAAGACAAAAACTGAAATCTCTAGGACAAACCAGAACTTCAGATAAGCAATGGGTCACAGTGTGTAAAATGACAAAATGACCATCTCTTAAAACTCATTGACCATCAGATGTGCTCAAAAGGTAAAACTGCTGGGCTGCTGCAGAGAGATGTTCAGCTTCCTGACAGCATTTAAATGGCAAAGTCCATGCAATTGCCCTAGCTCTGGGGTGGAGATTGTGCTTGTCAAGGACAGCCCTGACCCTAAACCCTCTGCCGGGCTACATATATAGGTATGTAAATTGATATCGCATTTATCTATTGACAAATACAAAAGCAAGGAAGAATCCTTGTTTAATCTTTGGCCAATCACTTCACTACCAGAGGAAATGCCTGCAAACTCAATGCTTTGGGAGGAATGTGAGGTCTCTCTCCAGATACCTCATACTAAATGACTTCTGAAGCCTTAGAGACAAGCCTGGTGCCAGCTCGTCAACAAACTTGAATTGTAAATAGTGCACCAATAAAGCTGGTTATTCTGCAAGCTAAGTCTGTCTTGCAATACACCCCACATTAATTTATATTTTAAGGCATATGAGCTACAAAACACAGTTGTTCAGTGTTTCTTTCACCATTTTCTTTGAGCAAAGTACTACATAATGTCTAATTTAAGAAAAAGCATTTCCATCATAGGAAACAGAAGATTTAGTTTTCATCTCATTCAGTCTGAGATAATTCATTAATTCCAGTGAAACAAATGAGGGTACACCCCTGCAAGGACAGTGTCCAGAAGAAACATCAACGGAAGATTCTCCTTTTTTTCCTCTACCACTTTGTTCTCACTAAGCAAGAAACAGTTTCTATGGTGTTTTATTATACATATATTTCCGTTCAGTGCAAGGCTCACCAGTTCATAAACAATGCAGTAGTAGGTAGTCTGGTTACGATAAATGATATTGCCAAAGTTGCATCTCATTATTCTTCTACCTCAATTTTACAGTAGAAAAGATTGGTTAATGATGTAAAATATGTGTTGTGATTCAATATTAGTACAGCTATTCTTGCAATCATTGTTAATAAATTTATTGCAAAACAGTTTGCATTTTTCTCCTCTGCAAAACTATAGTATGTATGTGTTAAGTGACTGAAATAAAATAATGCTAATTTTAACTGGAAACTGTAGGTAATGATAATATTTTATGTCAATATGTCCATTAACAGTTTAATTAGAGTATAAGCTGAAATAATAACTTTGTGCTACTGTCACAAAGATTATAAAATACTTTAAGAATTAATAATTTGAACCTAATAATTTAAGTTGCTGTTGTAGAAGTGTTAGTACCCTTTTTGGATTACACATGTGATTTGAGTGGGCTCTGTGCACAGAGTTAGTGCTTTTATCTAGACTTAATTCTGTTTGTAAATAGAAAGTTTTGTTTCTAGCATGGCAAGATACAGTTGGTGAGTACAAAGTGACATATATACTTACCTTGTTCCCATTCTATATCAAAAGTTTCATCTGGACAGGGTGCTGGGCCATCTTGTCTAGATGATGCTTTTGCCAAGAAGGTGTGGACCAGATGGTCCTTGAGGTCCCTTCCAAATGGCATTCTATGATTCTATTAAAAGTTGGAATAGTTTTCTAAAATTATTTAACTGATAAAAATGATTTTCAAAATTGTACTGATTTTTGAAGCAAATGCAGGGATTGGCATTTTGTTCAGAAGAACAGCAGAAGGAGGGTGTCAGGCAGAGGTAGAAAAGGTAGACCACAGTGCTGAGGTTTAGTATTTTCATATTCTGATATGGATTATATGAGCACTTGGGATACCGTGCCTTATACAAAGTTGTCTTAGCTATGATTGTGCATCATGAACAGAAATAACAAAATCAGCTCCCTCCCTGCCGTCAAAAGAGTGTGGTCAAAAAGGACTGGAATTGGAGGCCTGTTTGCCTACACATTTGTGTCCTTTCTCCTCTACACCTATTTTCCATTCATGCCACAATAATCTAATCTCTATCTAAAAATGTTATTAAATTCCAACTCAGCAAGGAACAGCTAGTGTTCCAGTCTGTTTGCAGCTGCGGGTGTGGTGGCCACCATGCCTACGCACACAGGTTGGCCAGTTGCCTCTTGTTGATGGGATGTAGAGTCTCTTTCCCCCCATCCCTCACATGAAATAGCAAGTTTATTTTCTCTCTTTTGTCTTCTCTGAGAACTTTTAGGAACATCATTGTCTACAAGACTGTACCCATCTGTCATACCACTGGATAGGAAACAGGGGAATGAAAAGCGTTCTCACACACAGCCCCACATCACAAATTTCTATTCAACAAGAACCCTCTTCCTTGGAAAACCCATCATGATTTTCCTCTTTCACTACAAATTTTGTTAGGTTGGTGAGCAAAACCCAGTACCCCTAATGAAATCTGCGGGACTATATCCAAAGAGTAAAGTACGCAGAAAGGTGGTTACAGAATTTAATACTTAAATAACTACTATGGCCCATAGATTTGTCTTCAGCTTTTGCGCTGCAAATTAAAATACAGACTAGAGTGACAAAGACAAGATAATTATCTCCACTAACTTTCAGCAGAGATAGCTATCAGCGTCAGTCCTACTCTCCTTCTCTATGCTTCAGTAGCTCCTAATGAAGGTCTACGAGAGAAAAATAAAAGGGAACTTTTTACACATTAAGTACTTTTCATAGTCAAAGTTTCGCAAAGCCCTTTGAAAAGTAATGAATGCAGCACTGACAGCATGACCATGACAGACCTCTCTAAAAGCAAACTGGGTACCATTATATCCAAACTAGTTGTTCCCAGTCCACTTTGAGCTGAGAGGTTATTTTCCAGTGGCAGCCTACTTCCCCTGCCCACCAGTCCCTCCAGCTGCCACAAAAGAAATATCAGTGACCTTGCAAGAGCAACCAAGTCACCTGTTAGAAATGAGTTGAGTGTTCATTTCGTATTTTCATTCCTGAGCCTTCAGAGGTGACAGGTTTATATATGAATATAAGAATTTCCCTAAACTCTTAACAGTTTCTTGCTGATTTAGGAAAAAAAAAAAACACTTTTCTGACAAATGTATGACAATGTGCTTTGTAAGGTTTCTACAACTTGTTGTAATAGTTCTGGCAATATTACATTTTATAGACTAAAGGGGAAGTAAATCTAAAGGTTATTATTCTGAAGGCTATTGAGCTAGGATGTCATTCTCCTCAACTCATGCCATTTGGACCATAATAATAAATTTCATTCTCTGAACATCATGTTCAGAAGCCAGTGGTGATGTTGAAAAAGCAGTCTTGTCTGTCTTGTTCTGAATTCAGACCTAACACTATTCTCACATCAATGTAGGTGTGCCAAAGTTTAAAGAAAAGGCTCAAGTGCCAGTTCTGTGAAGGACATAGTATGTCCTTTTAGTAGTCATAAGGGCCCTTAGAGTTAGTGTAAATGAAAATCAGATTTCAAATATAACTTCTGCTTCCCATTCTTTTTCTTTGACTCTAAGTATCTTAAACGAGACTTTCAGTTAACAATGAAGAAAAGATTCATGTGCTGTTTTGCCTTTAATTCTGTGAAGGTAAGTTTTGACTTATGGCTGCATACAAGCAGAATGAAGGACAAACATTTAAAACCAATAGCATGGCAACACTGGTAAATTGCACGTGGTTTATAATCTGAAACGTTGTGATGCTGTTAACAAGTACTTCTATTTTGAAGAAGTTCTCCTTAGATTTGGTCATCAAGTTATAGCAGCAAATTGACTTTGATAATTACACATAACAAGGCTACATAATGTAACACAGGTAATGAGATTTTAATTCACCAATCCATCTTGTGAATGAGTACAAGAAGTAACAGTCAGCCTCCACACTACTTTACACAGTTTTAGTGCTAGTTATATTCTGCATGTGTGTTAGCTCACCTGCAGTGCCATTATTTATGCAATTCCATTAGGAAAACAGTTTTTGCTCTCATTTCAGAGACCTATTACTAAATTCATTCAGAGAAAGATGAGTTATATCTTTTTAATAGTTTGCCAGTCTAAAGAACAACACTAGGAGACGTAGTCATCTTGTCATGCCCTTCCCTAGTGCTGGGATCGCACAAGAAAGCATGGTTTTCATTACTGCTACATACTGTACTAAAAAATAAGAAACCACTTCCTAAAAACAGGAATCCGACTCTGTAAAAGAAGCTAAAGAAATTGCAACTTGTTAATTTTTATCCTCTACATTGTCTCTTCTCTACATTAGTGGCATAAAACCACAGGCTGTAGAAAAAGGGTAGGTTTGTAGTTACAAGTCGTATGGAAATATTAAAGGCGTAACAGGATCCGGACCATCTAATCTAGACATCTAACGTCCATTTACTTTTATGTATAGAGTGAAGCAGCCTGTGTGAAATAAGTGTTCATGTTTCTGTGCAGATAATAGGCAGAGAAGGAGCCTTTAAAGGTCTCCACAGAGATGAAAACTGTCCAACCTGGATAGTGTTGCGGTTCAGAGGCTTTCACTGCCACGAATGCTTTCGTGACCAGTTGGCCTCCTCAGGCACTTGCCTTCTAAGGGGTACTTAGTTAAGGGTCAGAAAATTTACATGCAGGATGTTTGCATGAGTTAAACAGAACATGTCCCATCCGTAGTGTCCTGGAGTGTGTATGATCATGTTGTTTAAGAATCATACACTTGACATGATAAACCACAATGACAGGCAACTATTTATTTTTAAAAGCTAACTCCCTGGGCCTGTTAGGAATAGCTGAGCTTATGCAAGAATCATAGAATCATAGAATTGTCTAGGTTGGAAGAGACCCTTGGGATCATCGAGTCCAACCATAAGTGTGGCTCCTCAGAAAAATCCAAAATGTCAATAATTTTTTTTCAATCCAAAATAAAAATTTTCAATGAGGAAACTGTGTGTGTCAGAACCAGGATCTGGATGTGTTTCCTGGATCTTGATAAAAACGTTATGCTAAAATATATAAAAATTTATGGGGTAATATACATCCCAAATGAATATACCAAACAAATAAAAAGGAAAAACGGGTTCCTAGAAGTTATAACAAGATGTTTTGACACTTTCAGTATGTGCTACTTTGATTTGGTTTTATAAATGAAAATTTCTCAAACAAGTTCCCAAAGAAAAATTTGTTTTTTATAAAAACACACTTTCCAACTGAAAATTTCAAAGTGATATACCTCGTGATAGTTTTCAATATAGGTATAAATAAGCTGGCAATAGTGGTCTCTAGCTTTACTGCGTCTCCAAAATACACAGAACTGTTCCAGGATCCAGGATTTGAAAGTAGCTTGTTTTCCAAACTTTATAATATTGGGGGGAGGGGGTGTGTTTGATTTTGCATGTTATTAAGTACAAAGCCTATTCTTTTAGGTAATTCAATAGCTCCAGTGATTTATAAACTTTTGCAGTTTAACTATTTGAGCTAGAAATTTACCTAACTTTATATCTGTCATGGGAATGTCATATACACTGTTCTTCAGCTACAGAAGATCTGGGGGACTTACACTTGCTTTAAGCTAGAGTTTAAATCTTTTGGATTCAGAGTGATATGTCTGATTAGAAAGAATCCTGTGTTTCAAAGATTTGTCTTTTGCTGAATCTCTCACTATTCGAATGTATTTTTTCAGTTCAGTAGCACCTTGGGAAAATAAAATAAATAAATAAAATATCTTGTACAAGCTCAGCACAGACTCAGTAGTGTCTAGTAGCTTGTTGGGGTTTTTTTTAGGTCTTTCTTAAGTGAGCATCCTTTAATCTCTCACAATTTCCATACATCCATTATTGCTATCAAAAGGCTGAATATACTGAATCCTCTGAAAATGCTTTCCTGCAATGAAAGTAGATGTGGCAAAACAGATCATATAAGAGAGCCACAGAGTTTATTCAAAAAAACTTGGAAAAGTTTAACGTCAGGAAGTGAAGAGACTGAGCTCTACGGTAGAATAAAACTAGAGTTAGGGATAGAACAACATGCAAAAAGAAGGGATTGTGGAGGATGAAAGGAGAAATCATAGAATCACAGAATGGGCAGGGACACATCCCACTAGACCAGGTTGCTCAATGACTGATCCAGCTGGCCTTGAAACAAAAAAATGTGCCAGCTCTTGTATATCAGTCATTGTCTTTTTTCTCAGATTTTCTTCTTTCACTTGCTTTCTCCTATTCCCCAGAGTGAAAGAAAGGCACTTGCCAGGTGGTTGTCAAATAAACACCTACCAAGTTGTCTCAGCTGGGAACTAGTGCTACATATTTCACACTTACTTTGAAGAAACCCTTCTGCAGAACCACTTAATTGTGGTTCCAGAATGTGAAAATCATTCTGCATAATTAAATATCCTAATTAAAAATATATTAATGGAACACCTCACAGTGTTGGCTGCAGAGCACTCCAAGCACTGCAGACAACCTGTGAAGTTTCGAGCCATGGGCAGAAGAACAAGAATGGATGCCCAGAGAAGTCATCTGCAGGCCAGGTGGAGGCCTGCAGTGCACCTTGCAAGTTCCCAACCTGCAGGTGAAGGTTTTAGAAACTTGTTCACGGGCTTGTCTGGAGGTCTTGCCTGGAAGTCCCCCCAGAATACCCGACCCTGCCATCCTCTGGGAAATGGCCTTGTTTCTGCCTACTTTTTGAATATTTTGGGTAAAAAAATTATCTTATGTCTGTTCAGTGTCATCTTCCTAATTATTTTTACGTTAATAGATACCTCCTTTTAAAAATTTGAATTTAACCTACAGATTAGCCAGAACAGGGAACTAAGAGCCTAATCTCGTTATCAAACTGTTATATTACTATAAATGTATGCTCTTATTTTTCAACATGCTTCCTGAAAAAAAATAGATATTTAGATTATATTAAAAAGGAAAATCTTGGAGGTTTCATAATTCATTTCCGGAGTAGTAAAAATGCAGAAACTCCTCAAAGAATATGTCTGTAATCCCATAAATTAGATGGCACACTATTTTGAAAAAAATGGTCTTATTTACAGTTGGTGATTGCTATCTGTGCTTCTGCTTGTTTTCAACTCATGACTCTCTTGGTGGACAGCACTGCCTAGTGAACTTAAAAAGCTGTCAGTGTTTGCTTGTATTGTGAAACGCGATGCACATTTTTCACAGCTTTGACAAGGTAAATATCGTATAGTGGGCCAGTGGGCACCTAAACTGTGACGTATCACACTATATTAAACTCTCATTAATTTTCAAAGAAGTTTTTAAAGAGGTGAAGAAAAGAAAGTAATAAAAGCATTCTGGAAATCTAGGCGGCAATACTCATTTTTCAGAGCTGTAGATTAACAAATATAAAAGATAACCTAGTTCCTTCTGAGCTGTTCCAAAGGGTTCAAATCAGGAAATCTGAAACCTTAAGAGATAAAAGCACAACAACATGCAAATGGTATTATGTCTTATCTCTTACTAACTTGATTATTTTACCAGTTTAATTCTCTTGTTTTTCAGACATTACTTTTAAAATGTTAACAAAAGGGGGTTTACTAAACCTCTCAATATAAAAACTTTGCAGGGATAGAGTTATTTTGTTTACTGACAATCAGCCCAAAAATAAATACCTAGATAAACATTAATGACATCCTAGGGTGATTCTGTCCTTGAATCCATCCTCTGTAAATAAATTAAACCAGGCTCTGTGAGCTCCAATTTCCCGTCTTTATTACATACCAGGTTGAGGAAAAATCTAAAAGAGGTAGCTCAATATGGAACATTCAGGAGAAATCTTTTCGGAGGAATGAAGAACCAGGAGAGAAATAAGAAAAGAGTAGCTGAGCGTTCAGAGATTCTTGAAAAGGCTGAGACTTCAATAACACAGGTCTGTGGGTCAAAACTATTTAAAAGGGGAGACAGATAAGAAGCACATACATTAGATGGAGTAAAAAATTACAATCCTGGAAAAGCAGAAGTTACTTTACTGGTATATGATTTGAGTTTCTTTCTCATGTTTTTATGGAGATTAGTGGAAGACTTACATACAACTCTAAGGAAGAATGACAGAATAAGGAGCCCAAATATTTAGAAAATTAGCTGCCACTACTTTACTAAATATTATTTATCTGCTGATATTGTAACAATAAACTATAATATCTTGGCTAAAAGCACTAAAATTTTGGGGGTAGAATCAAAATAATTCCATTTAAAATCTGCTGTTTTCCCCTAATAGACAGTCTACATTTTCTCCCTAATTTTACATTTTAAATAATGAAATTCTGTCATGTAAGCAAGTAGTTTCCTCCCTTAATGAACTACATTCCACAAACCTATATATTCTTTCCTTATATTATTAGTTAACATTTTTTGAGAGTATGCATTTTGAATTGTTAGCTTGATTGTTGTCTTTCCTTCCCAAACCAGAGAAGGAGGGGTCTGGAACTTAAATCAGGCAGAAAAAAGTAGGAAGTGAAGA
>VZSZ01002499.1:180671-195620 GCA_013398815.1 Ibidorhyncha struthersii | reverse complement strand
AGAAAGTGAAGACAAAAAAAAAAAAAAAAACACTTCACTTTGTTTGTAATAACTAGAATGATGTTATACAATGTTCCTGTGCTTTCTCCTGCCAAGAAAAGCGTTGTCGAATTTATAAGCCTTAAAAGAGAGTCTTCAGTCTTTACCGGCTCCTGGTTGTTATTCCTTCCTTCCATTTCCTAAATTTATGTATGAACTTTGTCCTCAAGAGACGAGCACAACAGAGAGAGAAAAAAATGAATCTTCTTTCCCCATTTCATGGCTTGATGCTATTGCCTATGAGGATCTCATGTATATTCCAATGTCTTTTCCTCTGTCACAACTGGTATCACAAACATAATGTGCACAGGTGCTTCTAAGGGCTCAGTCACTTCTTGACCAGCAAAGAGAGAATTTAATGTCTCCAGTGCACAATACTCACACAGGAAAACCAAAATGAACTTTTAGTTCCTTTCTGTTCTCCTTCTTTTTCCAACCTCAATACAATGTCAGAAAAATAAGGACTAAGATTTCAGAGTAGTGTTGGAGAAAAGTTATACACTGAAAGCGGAAGTTTCTTTTTCTTCAAGTCTGCTGCTGGACTGTTTCCTGAAGCCCAAAAACTCCTTGGTGTGTTTGTCTGAGGAAATTAAATAATAGCTAGATGTCCAGTTTTTCTTCTCTGCAGCAGTTAAGGACAGTGGAAGTTCATGATTTTTTGGTAAGGTCAGAGACCCGAAGCACTGGATGGCCACGGCAGGTATGGCTCTGAGGTTTCAGGAGAAGTGACAAACAGCTGAGTTACCACAGTTAAATGTGAAATGCAGTCTGTTTCTGTAGAGCAGTGGATGAACATCTTCATGCAAAGACCTTTTTACATCTTGATTTTCTGTCATATCATAAACCATTCCTCTCAATTTGCTTTGGCTGTGTAATCATAAAAAGTAATATAAGCCTATATTGATTTAGTTAAATTCTGCTCAAAGATGGAAGGGCAGGCAACCTGTTGAAAATACAATGAAAGCTCTATCAAGCATTCACATGGTTATTCATACAGAATTACTTCTGCATCCCAAACTATAGCAAATTTTTACAAAGACTTCTGCAAAAGGGAAAACCGTTTAAACTGAGATTACATTTTCAAAAAGAACCTGTAGTTGATCTTCCTAGTTGTCCAATATTTCATTTACTCATAGGCAATTTGGAAACAAACACATTTTTCCTGAGCCAATTATGTTCTAAAATAAATTCTTTAAAACCTTTCTATACAAATAAATAAACACAGAAATAAATAAATATTTCTGCTCTCTATCTCATTTTTTTATTCTCAACTGAGGGATAGATATTAGAGCACTACTTGGAATGCTGATGGAAAATAATGTTTTTAAATTATTGTTCATAACAGTGGGGACAGAAAACCTATCTCTAATACAAATCAGTAATAGCGTTCAAATACAAGGGTTTTCTATGGGTGAGGAGGGAAAATCTTGGGGTATTTTACCTCAGGAGGTAATGAACCTTCATTAAAATCTTTACAGAAGGCTGCTTAACAGTTCTCTGCAATGCTTTGAAACCTGGAGTCACAGATACTTGTACCCTTACTGATATGGAAGATTTAAGGCTGCACACTGAGAAGTGAGCATGATGGAAGTTCCCTCAGGATTGTGTTCCTCACCTCCACTCCGTCAGTGACACCAAGTCAAACTTATCTCCCAAGAAGTTTCAAGGAGATGAAGAAGAGAGATGAAGATGCTCCAAGAGTGCAGGGTTGCTCAGCATATATAAATGGCAGGACATATACCTGTAAGAAGTGGTAATTTATGGAGGCAATGAAAGTTTCTCCTTCATACTGAGAATGTGCATGAGTAGTTGAAAAAGATAGACAGACAATATAAATCTCCCAATATATACCACCATCTTATCTCCTTTTCATGTCTTATTAAAGGTGTTACCTACAAATGGCTGTCTGGATTTCTATCTCTCAGTTATTAATGAAGTTAGAATTCAGTGGCATCTTAGAAGCTTTTCAGTACAGCTTCTTGCACTCTACCAAAATGTCTCTCATCGAAATTCAGTTTGTTCTTATCCTCACCAACCTATGATCTGATCTAGAGAGTGTTGCTTGCACTCTGCTTGATTTATTATCCCTTTCACTTCTGCTCATTATCACTAGGTAACCTAATTTACCACCAAGTTCAGCTATCCTTCTCATGCTGATTAAAAAAGATCTCTCTGCTTGATGCAGACCTGTTTCTTTCTGGCTGAAACAAAGTAGTGATGATCTGTTTTCCTTCTCTTTGTTTGAATGAAAAACCACCTGATCCTGCAGAATTCCCATATTTTCCCTTACTGTTGTCTTTTTTTTTACTATTCATGAGGAATATGTATCAAAGTTGACCAGTGCATATGAGTTCCAAATATTGCTGTAGAATTCATTGTTTGTTGCAGAGAACAGGATAAAGGGATGAATCCTACAGCAATGTTTTACTGACACTGGCTACTTTTTCCTATTTCTTAATAGCCCATGTCATAAACTACCAGATCTGAGTCAGTACAAGTACACTAGAAGTTCTTCCAAATAGCTAATGCCAGTCAAATATGCTTACAATTTTTGTCAGCGTGGCACTTGGGATGGTTCCCAAGAAACACTGGAGAGGGGAAAGAAAAATGGTCTTTGCCATAATTCCCACTGAAATGTTGTGAAATCATGCTATTACAATTACTACCTATCATCAAGGCAGCCGGTGTTGTCTAGTTGCTTCTAAGCTCCTCTTTTGTTATTATTTATACAGTGTTCTCTACAGTGCCTTATATTGTGTCCTGTTTTGTGACTGAGAATCTAGGCTCCTATTTTGGGACTAAAGATTTGCACTACAATGCAAATTACAGGCAATAATTGTGATATTCATGTGAATTTATAACCAGTTTTATGCAGAACGACTCTATGCTCCCCCATTTCTTACCTGAATCTCTTTCTGTAGATGTGTCTGAAAATAGCTGAAGTTCGCTCTTGCTTTCTTTCCAGTGTTCCTGCACTGTGAACTCATATTTATTTTGCTATATATCACCCAATGATCTTTCTCACATTTTTAATACATTTATCTAGTCAGGAGGACATTGTATTATGCAATTCTCTCCATTGTGATCAATCATTTTCTGTATGTCACTGTCTTTAAAAAGTAAAAGCAGGCACCTTATTATTCTCTTAAATTCCCTAGTGCCGGGTAACACATGCATCAATGTCTATACATATGAAGTTATCTATGATAGTTTTTTTCCTGCTTGTGTACCTGTTGTGTACCTTTCTGTGGCTCAAGGTTGTGATCACACTAACCTATCCTCTGCAAATGGAAAAAAAATATGAGTGAGTACTCATTATTCCAAGGTCTTAAGGAAAGATTTCTGATCAGGATAGTAGTCCTTCAGACAAATCTTTTTTAATAAGCAGCAACCTGAAAAGAAAGTAGGATGTCACAGTAATATAAGAAGATATGTGTAAGTGAACTGATTGCTCGTTACTTAGTGGTAACAGGTAAGTTCATTGTCATCTCACCATATTTTTCAAATATCAATATCAATTTACATTGAATATGAACCAAATATCCATATCAATTTAAATTGAATCTGAAGGAACAGCCAATTTGTTAATAGTATAACCTATATATCTAGCTATTTCTAATACCTACTAAAGAATGTATGTAAAACGTAGAATCATAGAATTGTTGAGGTTGGAAGGGATCTTGAAGATCATCAAGTCCAACTATCAACCTAACACTGCCAAAAACACCACTAAACCATGTCCCTCAGCACCACATCTGTCTCTCTTTTAAATATCTCCAGGGATGGCAACTCAACCACTTCCCTGGCCAGCCTGTTTCAATGTTTGATATCTCTTTCTGCAAATATGTTTTCCCTAATATCCATCCTAAACCTCCCCTGGTGCAACTTGAGGCCATTTCCTCTTGCCCTATCACTTGTTACTGGGGATAAGAGAGCGACCCCCACCTCACCACAACCTCCTTTCGAGTAGTTGTGGAGAGTGATAAGGTCTCCCCTCAGCCTCTTTTTCTCCAGGCTGAACAAACCCAGTTCCCTCAGCCACTCCTCATAAGACTTATCCCCCAGACCCCTCACCAGTTTTGTTGCCCTTCTCTGGACACGCTCCAGCACCCCAATGTCTTTCTTGTAGTGAGGGGCCCAGAACTGAACACAGTACTCGAGGTGGGGTCTCACCAGTGCCGAGTGCAGGGGGATGATCACTTGCCGAGTACAGGGGGATGATCACTGCCCCAGTCCTGCTCACCACACTATTCCTGATACAGGCCAGGATGCCGTTGGCCTTCTCGGCCACCTGGGCACACTGCCGGCTCATATTCAGCCGGCTGTAGACAAACACCCCCACGTCCTTTTCTGCCAAGCAGTTTTCCAGCCATTCTTCCCCAAGCCTGTAGAAGATTATGTCTTTTACCTCTTATCACTTAATAATGAGTGGTGTAAAATTTATTCAGATTTTATTTTTCTATTATCAAATCACTAATAAATTAGTCCAAAATTCTTCCTTTCTGTTATAGCCCCATGGATACAACAAACTGTTTATGCAAAACACTCCACTGAAATAATACAGCAAAACACTCACCTTAGCTGTACACTGTTATTCAATAAATAAACCAATAACACAGCTGTATACCCATGTTTAAGAGCTTCTCTGTGCTGGGATCATAATTGTAAGTACATATACAGTCAGCCGCATAGCTTAGAGTAGTATTCCAAATGCGTGGTGATCCACAGTGGTGGTGTTTTTAGGAAACCTTAGATTTGATAATATACTTCTTTTAATAATTTTTTATTTAAATGGATATGAAGTATGCAAACACATAAGGAATCATAAACATCAGTAGCAAAAATTTTAAGGTTTCTTAGGAGTTTGAATATTTTGCTTAAAGCTGGGATCAATTGTTGCTACTACCCTATCAACAACGCTTGTGACCATACAACATTTTACAAAATTTGCAGCATATTTTTTAGACACTGAAAGGAAATTGATGAGCAACAAAAAATACTTGGGCATCGTAAGTTTCACATGATAGCCTTCAATATCTGTACTGTTTCAGAGCTAATTCAAGTTACAGGCTGCGTTACGAAATCTTAACACAGGACTCTATTTTTACTTGGGCGTTACTGTCATTATGTATTTGCGCTGTGTGACTACACACTAAGCACAATCCAGAAGCATAAGAACCAGTCTATTTTGCCCTTCCATTGTCTGACTTAGCTGNGAAAAGTTGACTTTGTTTGAAATATGTCTACACCTTTATGTATTAAACAGCTATTCTTTAAGTAATTTTTCATTATGGAGAGCTGTATTTTACATGGTGGCTTAGAGTCCTGACATTATTAACAAGACTCTTTATAGCAGATGCAACTGCAGTTGATAGTTTCTAGTGGTGTGAAACTGAAAAAGCGTCTTGAAATGTTGTGATTCCAATTTCACAGTGCTGTGTACAACCAGCTGCATCAGTGTAGCCACAATGGCCTAAAACAATAGAACGAGACACGGTAATATCTTTTGTTAGATCAACTGATAAGACGGGAAAGAGGCAGAAAAAATTCACAGGAATCTGAGCTCTTCCTTAGGTCTGAAACAGTAGAAGCGGAGTGTTCTCAACATACACTTGCTTGAACTTTTATGTTTGCAATTCAAATCTTAAGAAGGGTTTGGGTAACTGAAGTAATGTCTTTGGGCACCCTCCTCAAATCTTTCAGCTGGTGTAACAGGGGATCTTTCTTCCTGATACACGTCTTGTCTTGTTAAATAACATCTGACTGTGACAGAACCATTATGAGATCTCCATGCTAAAAAAAAGCACAATTTTTAGGCAATATTTTCTCCACATTTGAGATAAAACATCATGAGTGACTCATGAATACTACCAGAACCCTTTTTTTTTGCTACCGAACTGAGAAGTTCAAAATGTTCAGCAAATATGAGAAGTATCATTAATATATTTATTCAATATGTAGAAATTTCACTTCTGTTCTGCTTGTAAGCTCTCCATTTTAAAGCTTATAATTACTGTACTCCGTCAGTACATCAGTAAAATTAATAAAAAGGAAACTACCATGAAATTGCTGAATTTTCAAAAGATTATAATTTTGATTTATTAAATACCTATGTGATTTTTTTTTTCTGAATAAGTATCCCTAACTAGTAAGAAAGGTAATTTAAAATTATATACTTTCCAAAGGTAATGCTGATCCTGATTCGTACACAAGAGTGATCTTAAAAAATAACAGAAGCATATTGTAGTACTACAAATGAGCAAAAACTCATCACTGCTTGTGACAATTTTCAAAACCTTTATCTAAATATTTTTGTGTCCATCAAAAAGCATGCCATAACTAGTTGTGTTTCATGACAAATGGTTAGTAAGGTGTGGGCAAAAAATCAACAAAAAGAGACTCTTGTCAGTCTGAGGAATTTTGAATCAGTCTTTGTCTAGAAAACTAAAATATAAGGATAAAAGTAAATTTACTAGTAAAATTTTGCTTGAAAATTAAGCTGTATGCATGCGTCCCATAGTAATCTGTGTGACTGTCTTTCACAGTACACAAAGAAATATAGAAAAGTTTTGTTGTTTTCTAAAAAATATTGTTTCAGAAGAAACAAGCAAAAAAAAAAAAGTCCCTTTTTTTGCAGTAAGCAGGGAGAATTGTCTGCTGTCTATAGTCAGTGCATTCAACCTTCAAGGTTGAATGTGCTTGCTTCTAGCAGTAAAAATTAGCTTTAAACTTGGTTTAAATGGCTGGTGTGGGATACTTGCTTAACTAAAGGGAGTTTTTAAGTGACTAGATGGCTGCTATGGCAGAACCTTGGTTTTCATTTTTTTAGTATATGAAGTGTAAAGAAAAAGTTAAGTCATTTTTGTGTAACCTGTAGTCAGACTAGAGAGACCTTCCATAATTCAATAGCAATGTGTTACTTAACATTGGCTACATCTCATATCATGTACGTTTGATGGCCCTAAGATTGGGTAAATGATAAGACAGTAAGATACGAAGCATTCTTTATCCACTTCACAAGATCCTCTCTCTTTCACAATATATTTTTTTATGATTTTATGATTAAGCTATTATTCTGAAGGAGTTTCCCACCAATTTTCATCTGTAATTATTCCTTCTTGTTTTCTCCCCTGTGGCTCTTACTCTTTTTTAAAACTTGAGTAATGATATTTATTAAAACTATAAACAAATTATATAGACTTTTTAGTCCGTATTAAAATTAACCTATCTCAGTACCTTGTCAATCTGTTGTTTTATGTTTCTGTACATAATCACAAATAATTGTTGTGCTTAGAGGTGACCAACATGCAATATATATTAAAACACACTTTGGCTTTTTCAAGAGATTAGATAGCACACTCAGATCATGCAGTTTACTGAGAACGTGCAGTCAAGTAAAGAGTACTGTGTACTCTTTTTGACTGTAACATTTTTTTAATTACTTCTTAGAAGAATATGAGCTACTGATCAAAGTTAGATTTATGTGTGTAACCTCCAGCACAGAACATACAGTGCTGGATAAACAGATCAGGACAATTAATTTGATGACTTTTCTGACTCTGAGGCATGAAAATGTTGTATCTTGCCCCAAATTCTTAATACTCAATTCTGAAAATGATGCTTACAGTTTGGAGATCATACATGAGAAAAGAAACCTAAATTCCTCCATGTCCTCAGCTGAGACCTCACGACTGCCATTTCGCTCTTCTCAATTCATACAAATAAAACAGAAGAACACATTGGGCCCACAATATGCCCAGCATGGAAGCCTTCACACCAGAGTTGTGGGGCTGATCTAGCTAAGGACTTTAAGGAAATTCAGTCCGCACTAAGAATGGCCCATGTGCCTCTGCCAACAGCTGCTGAACCCACCTACAGCTTTGAAACTACACAGAAGTGTAGTATACACATCTTGCCATAAGGTAGCCCTTCATACCGAACGGTACAGATGCCTTCAGCTGAACTGAGATATGGGGAAATTACTTTGCGTCAGTAGTTAAATGGAAAGCAAATACAAAAGTGGACCGTGGAACCTCCCCATGAAATAGCATCTGCGTGAACTGTCAAGTGAAACACCAAAAGTGTTTGTTGTTTTTTTTAAAGAACACGAACAAGGAAATGTAGTAATTAAATAACTTTGAATATGTAACATAAGAATGCATAAAATACAAAGATTTGCATAAGAAACATTGTCTGCATGGCTACAAAAGTTACACTGATCAAAAATAATGCAAGTTTATACTGAAACCATAGACAAGAGTTAACTTTAAAGAAAGTTTTTTAGTAAGCTGTGAAACAGTTCTTTGTAATGTTAGACCTCAATTGGCATGACTTGTTTTAAATTATTATATGCATTTAATCATATTACTTCAATGAATATTTATTCTTTTCAAATATATTTTTCATTAACTAAACAGACACAATTTTCCATTACTTGTTACTGTACAAGAAGAAAGAAAATAAAACCCTTTACTGAATCCAGATTATGATTCATTTGATCTCTCAAGTTGGCTAAGTCTTAGTGATAAAAAACATAAAAGCATTTTTTCATTTTGAAGTACTCATACAGAATTGTTGCTTTTCCAAAGTAATTAAAGAAAAAAAATAAAAATTACATGAACCAAGAGTAAAGGACCCGTATAAGTTCCTTACTTCAATGAAGTGTAACATCTGGGGGCAAATTTCTTCAATAGTCACCAAACACATGGCAGATGAAGTAACCCCTTATTAGTTTAAGAAGGAGGTGAAAACCAGTTTTCATTCATGAACATTCAGCAATTATATAACCACCTCCCAAGGGACCAAAAAAGGATGGGAAATTTTATAAATAATTACATACATAAACAGCACCTGTCATCTAGCAGAGGTTTGGCCCATACCTTGTGCCTTTAATCTGTAGCAAATCTGAGCTCAAATGCTGCCACCCTTTCCTTTTCTTGCTGAAGCAGTAAGTGGAATATGTTGCCATACAAATCTTTCTAGGCATGGAAAGAACAAGTATAACTTGATCGTCAAGAAAAACCTTCAGAGTGTTTGAATCCTCCTGCGAAGTGATTTTTCAGGTTTGGAAAGGAAATCAGCACACCTCCTCAGATTAAAGCTGGCTAAGTTTTTTTGAGGGCAGTTTTGTCCATGTAAAAATGGAATTTGCTTGAAACATTTTTCTTCCTCATCATCTTTTAGAATTAAAACTTCATGTGCGGCTTCTGATAGACTGAGTCTCTCTTTTTCACTTCAAAATTATTTTCATTATTTTTATCTTTTTGTTTCAGATCAGTAGGTAGAATACAGCAGAAAAACTAAGTTGTGACAAACCCAGATTTTTCAATAATTCTTTTAAAAATAAAGTCTGTATTTTCTCAGGCTATTATTATTTTTTGCATTACTATACTCTCCCCTTCAGAATGGAAAACGGTATTATGATATGGGGCCAGCAGTAGTTAAGTGATTTACCCAAAGATAAATTCTGGACCTTGTGACAAGTTTAAACAGATAGGTTGCGATGGGAAAGCAGGAAGATTCAGAGGCCAACTTGTTGGCAAAGCTTCACAATCCCTGTAAATTCTGCGTTGGCAGATAACAAAAAGTTATATTTAATTGTAGAAGAGGCCCCATTTGGTTTAAGTCTAGGACGCACAGTGGGTTGAAGTTTTTTATTTGCTTGGGTTTGCATCTTTTGCATATCACCCTTGCATCTTGAAATCTCTAGACAGTGAATATTCCTGTATCAAGTCCATCTGGACACTACAGAAATACATCATAGATTTAGTTAAATTGCTTAATATTATGAAAAAATTTTCCTAGGAGGGAAAAAAATCAATCTCTGCCCAATAGACAAGTGCCAAAAATGACATCACTTAGGTCATCCTTTTAAGGAAATTGATTTATGCTGTGTTCTTTTTTTCCACTTTATTTTGCCAGTAAACTCCCATGAAAAGGGATGTATATGGTTTTCAGAAGCTAATCACTTCCCATTGAAAAACAGCATTTAGTTACAGCTGTCTAGCTGCTTTACATACAATTTTAGAATTATTTGCCCACAGAATAAAGCTCACAACTTCTGTACAGAGCTCACCACTTTGGGTTCTCTATCCAAGGGAAAAATCAAAATTTGGACCTTAAAGAATCTGATAACCGATACAACTTTGGCTCAACTTTTTTTTTGTTGTTGTTTTCCATTTATCTGTGTGAAAAGAAGATATTTTAAAACTAGAGGTCAGCAGACATATAAATCTGTAGTCAAATTTGACTCCCAAGTACAAAAATGTAAAATTATGAACACAACAAAAAAATGAGAAAAGCCCCAAGCTCTACTGTCTCTGTAATTTTGAAAACTTGCACACAAAAGAAGACAGTTTTAGCAATTGCTGAAGTCAAGCAATCAGGTTGAAATGAAAATAAGATTTTCCAAGTTAGAGTCCCTGCTTGCTAATGCCCTGTCCGCAAACCTCTGGCTTTAAATCAACACCATAGAACTGTAAAGCAATCTTTTGACAATTATTCATATTGTCATGTATGGCCCCTGCTGCCCCAAGATAAAGACAGAAAATGCCATTGCTTATTCCAGCTCTCTCGAAGCCATCACTTTTCAGCAGGTCAGAATCTTTGTTCTCTAATGTGTTACTGTTTTGCAGTGTGGTGGTTTATTATTTTGGAAATATTTTATCTTCAGTAGAAAAGCTGCAGTATATTTAATATACGCTGTCAGAATGTCTGATTAAATTTACAACAAAAATTATGGAAAACTATGCCCTTCCCCCTCAACTTGGCTCAGAACCAATAATTAACCACTTATTAAAAAAATCTGCAGTGTCTGGAAAATAAAGGGTCCTATATTTCAACTCTAAATGTTAAAAAATAATTGTAAAATTACAGCAATAAATTTTTGACTATAACCCTGAAACTGGTATAGATTAATGTGTTTCTGTTATGCATTTTGTAAAAATGTTAGTATAAAAGATAAATACCTTAATATGACAGAGTAACCGTAATTAAATATGGTTACCATTTTTCATTACAAAATTTTGGTTTTAACTGCTTAAAAATATTCCATGGAGCTCCATTGGGTGTAGTTGGTGTTGTTTTTTTTCTTTGTTTCTTTTTTTCTCTCAAATAGAATATTAGCAAATATTAGCAAAGTCCAATTCAACAAAGTTTCAGACCTTACTGGGAAAAAAGGTGATCATAAACTAAGAAGTTTTGTCAGTTTTAATTTTCTTTGCATTCCCAGATACTGAATTAGGAACTTGACATTTGACAGAAGCCAATTTTAAGTAAAGATAGGCTTCTTTTGCTGTGTAAATGCCACAAAATGAGACGCTGCTTCACAGCTACAAGTTACTCTTAAAAGATCTTGGAAAATCATTTTCATGAAGCCTGTTCATAAAATCTTTGTGCATTGCCTGTGTTTAAAAATCTGGTTTACAGATTTTTTTTACATGCCAACTGCATTTGACATGATCAGCAATATCACTCAAGTTTTGAAACTGCCAACCCAAGTGCTTCTCACTGACTGCTGGTGTCAGTTAACCCACCCGGGCTGCTCGCTGACATAATGTTGTGAAGACTTTCTGCCCAAAGTGCACCTGATTCGTGCAAAGAGCTCAAAAACTGACACAGCTAATTCTAGTTGAATTGTTAGTGAGGAACCCAACCAAAAAAGCTCAAAAGAAAATCTGAAGGTGAGGACGAGCAGTAGCTGCAGCCAAAGCAGAGCACAAGCCTGCAGCCTTGCTGAAAAGTTTGGAGATGCATTCAAATAGCACTGAGGAGACTACTGTGTTTCACAGACACTTCAAAAAATAACTACTAATATGAATATGAAGTCGTATTACTAGACCAGAGAAAAATGGTGTGAAAAAGCCACACGTGTGGGCATAAAGTACCATTTACCAGGGAAACTATAAATATTGATATCCAGGTTCAGTACCTGGTTTTCTTCATGAGAAAACAAAGAAAGAGGGGGACAAATCAAAATCCAGAGTTATTGAGTTTTTTTTTTCCCTGAAATAACCTTCTATTCAGTCAGCCCCAGTCAGAGAAAGACTTCTGTTGGGTGGGATAAAGATGGCCATAATTTTGCTAATTTTGTGATGAACAACAACATGGAAAAAAATATATCTGCTGTACAGTAGAGATTAGATTAATAGCATATTCCTTACTGAAATCAGGGATTTGTGACTTTCCCCTCCTCCATTCATTTTTCACTAAGGTTGAACCCTAAACCAGATGTTCAACCAGTTTCTCTTGATGATCCTTGCCTTACCTGAACGTTGTATGGGAAAGCCCCTCCATATCCTTCAGCACCAGCTGCTGACACGCTCGTCTTGCCCTTGGAGGTGCGGGCAGCTGAAAAAACTCAGGGCATCTGGGAATCACCTGTATGATAACCTGGCTGTGATCAGAGGTCACCTGCATATTCATGCTCTGGTGCCCTGTGGGATTCTCCTGGCAGAGAGGTCAGTACCTTTGGTTTATGCTTAGCTGTTACAGCTGGATGAGCAGACTTTGCCCTGCTTACCCTGCTTTTTACTCTGCATTATTATTTTCTTCAAAAATATCTTCTCACACACATATGTTTTCTGTTTTAAAAGATTTAAGGATTTTTAGCAAATCATAGCAATCTCAAGGTTAATTCCTTTACATGCTTATGCATATTTTATAGTAATTGTAGAAATGAAATACGAATGTCAATGATAATTATCTTTTTTTTTTTTATCCTAGAGGGGGAAAAAAATTATTTCCATGTACAAAAAACAAAGTATTAAAATTTTTCGTGTATTGACCCTTTGCTTCCTTTTGTGCAAAGGATTAAAAACCATTGTGGCTGTTCATAAGTTCTAAGAGTAAAGCACACTTTTGAATAAGCCATCAGCATTGACCTAAGGACTCTGGAATACAGCAGAAACAGCCATTTAAGTTCTGTTTTCCCCTGAAGAAGAAATAAAAATTGTTATGTCAAGCCTAGAAACAGAGAGAGTAAGAAAATTCAGAGGTATGATAACAATACACGTGCACTTCTCTGATCCGAAATTGTTTAGTAGACATTATTTGTGCACGCATCCAGTTCCTCCTGTCTAGAGTCTGGTAAGTCTAAGGTATAGGAATTGTTTCTGGTTATCAAGGTACTGCACATGTTCTGCAAATTCTTAACCTAAAACTCCTGTAAGTTTCTGAATT
This sequence comes from Ibidorhyncha struthersii, assembly GCA_013398815.1. NCBI lineage: Eukaryota > Metazoa > Chordata > Aves > Charadriiformes > Charadriidae > Ibidorhyncha > Ibidorhyncha struthersii. Next base: position 182,402 of record VZSZ01002499.1, on the reverse strand, counting down.
GCTTAGTGAATATACCTGGATCCAGCACTAGGTATTGACTTAGTTGGTCAAATCTACCACGCCTGCCAATAAACTGCAACAAAATGAACTGTATAGCATTATGGAGAGAGATAAGAAAAAAGAGAGTTGTGAACTTTCTAACAGAACTTGCTAAGCACCCATCCAGCATTTCAGAACAGTGGAACAAGATTAGCTATTTTCAGTGCTTCATTGGAAACTACCTTCAAATACAGACAGGTGAACTTAATCTCAGCTGAATTTTCATTTAGTCTTTGGAGTCAAGCAATAATCACACTCATCAATTTAAAATTGAATCTCTAGACTATCGGACTGGAAATACTTCATCAGTGAAGGAAGTTTCATACTAAAATGGCTCAAAACTTTCTAAAAATTGCAAAAACTACATAACTAGCAGGTGGCAATTTTTATACACTCACAGTGAATGAACGATGCAGTCATTGCCTACTGAATTAAGTAGCTATTTGTAAAGGGGATTTTTTTGTGCTCTTTTTACTTTTTATATATGAGTTTTTACTTTTTATATATCACTAATGCAAATAATAGTCACATTGACAAATAAAATAAAATAATAATTATTTTTTAATTAAATATTATTTAACTTAATGCTTGAAATTAAATTGTTATCATTTACTTTATGACATGATTAAAGTAACCTAACCATGGCCGTCTTGTTGAAGTCCCTTGTTACTTGTTCAATTAAGGGCTTGCTGACTCTAAGAAGAAATTAAATATGGCAAAATCACAGTATATATTCAAGAAAAGGATGAAATGGAAATTATCTTACAAAATGTGTTCTCTGTGGGGAATACTTGGTCACTCTTAACACTCATGGGCATACAATGTGAAATGTTTTAAACAACTTAATGCCTACAGAGGTGCATGTTCCCCTGGAAAGTGAAACATGCATTCTTTCTTACAGATGAAGACACAAAACTAGTCTATGCACACATAGACCCCTTCACACACCTGTAGCATGTGTGTATCTCATGCCAATCTAACTAATCATACGATTACTTCACTGGGCATCTGGACACTCCTCTGCTATTAATTCCTAAGGTCTGAAAGGTAAGATGGAGATTGTGAATTTTCCATACAAATTCCCCAGACAGTTACAGTTAAAAGCAACTCTACCTGTAGATGACTGAAAGCTAGCCTTGATCAGTTAAGGTAAAAAAGAAAGTTTATCACACCTTTCAAAATCAGAAAAAAAGGCTATGCAAGAGTTAAATGTATATATACAAGAGAATGTATGTACTTTGATTAGTAACTTGAGAAATTTATAAGGGACTTCAATTAAAAAAGAACCCAGCTTACGTCAAAAGTCGTGTACCTGAATCACATGGAAGATTTTGATAAAATATTGTGGGTGTTTTTCCCTTCCAGACTTTCTTCTGGATTATTTTCTTCTAATTTTTAGAACAAAATAATGATGATAATAAAGTGGACTTCATGTTCTCTCTCCCTGAAGATCTACTGTGTTTTAGTACAGGTTGTCCATTTTGAAATCCTAAACTACGTTGTTTCAAATGTTGTGATTTTGCTTCGGATGAGAATGATGTTTCAATGGGATTATGTTTATGATTTCTTTAAACGCAAAAAGGTGGATGCCAGGAGCAAGATTTCCTCGACCTTTGTCATTGCTGTGAGGTTGACCAAACCCAGATGGAATTCCACCTCTGCCGAGCTTGAAATAAACTAATAATACAAAAA
>VZSZ01002499.1:170485-180550 GCA_013398815.1 Ibidorhyncha struthersii | reverse complement strand
GTTTCATTTACGGCTAATTATTTTTTATGACCTCTATTGATCTCAGCCATTTAATCCTCCTATTTCCGTTAGCCATTCCTTGCTGAAAAGAGAATTTTTCTTGAAATGAATGGAAAATGGCACTTTTCCTGTTTTCAAAATGTTATGATGGAATTTATTCTGTTCAGTGTTACTGGATGGTAGGGGGGCATTCAAGATAAAATGTTTCTCAGAAGTTTAATTAGAAGACACATAACAGGGAGAAGGTATTGTATCCTCTCTGGCTTGGTGACCCTTTAGAATCTATGGATGAGATGGGCTACTTGACTATGTTGGAGTTTGGAAGAGATGTATGGGTGAATGATTTCTGCCCATAAATTTTTTTTATTTTCTCTCACTGTATATTACACACTGACCAACTATTTCCATGATGAAATACTCATTGGCTCAAAGTTCAGCCAATGTAAGACCAAAGTGTTTCAGCCAGTTCCAAGAATGAATGAGTCCTGGAGGAAATGCCTTGTAAAATAAATGAGAACAAAGAAGGGAGATTTATGCAAGATCACTACAGATGGGACAAAAATGTAGACGCATTTCACAGATACTCTGTGGGACTTAACAGGGGATTGTCCCTTCCATCTTTACAGAGCATGGCTGTAGAAACCAACATGGATTTTATGCATAGGGGATCAAGGAGAACAAACTGACAAGTTTTCCCTATTAAATAAATGTGTCAAAAAAAGAAGGGGTCTCTGCTTCTTCCCTAGCAATTCACATCAAAGGCAAAATTTCCAAGAAAAACTTACTTTCTACTGCTAATAATTAGCACACAGACACAAAAAAAAATTGTTGGGAAAGTAAGAAATTAGTTCCTCCTTACAGCTATTCAGCCTCAAGAAGACCTGGCACAAGAGAAAGAAATAGTGCCTTGGAGTGTAATTGCATGGCATTTGTAGCCTGTCTTGAGAACCATGTTAGCTGTAATTGGAGAAGCTATTGATTTTGTAAAGACACATTGCTGCATTATATTTGGAGATTTAAAATGATCTGACCATTAAAACAGCTGGTGTTACCCCTAATTGTTCTGCAGACTGAAATCTGCATTGATTCTAACAACATTTTGTTACCCAGCAGGCTGTGTACTTAAAGAAAGATATTTGCATAATCTGTTTGGGAGAAAGAATTGCACTATACGCTACTGATTTTTTGGTCTTGCATAGAAGTAAGTGGCAGCTTCAGCCTTCCACTACAGTATTTCTGCAATAAATAGTCAATGTTTAACTTGCATACATTCATAGTTATCTGGATTAAACATACAGATTCATTTTATCATACATATAACTGAGTCTCCTTTTTCTCCTTGTGGCAGACTACTTTTTTTTTGCCTCTAGAGAAAATTTAAAAACCTGTATATAACGTGTCTAGACAACCAAATATCTTACTGTGACAAATGCTCTTCTCTCAAAAACACATATGAAACACTGATTGTATAAGTGAGTATCCGTTTCAGTATTTGATACTAAAATATTCACTAGAGGAAGCCATTACTGAGCCCAAATGTGGAGACCCAGTTCTTTATTTAAAAACATGTTTTTCCAATACATAGTATTATACTTTTTTAATAACAAAATCACACTAGGGAAAAAAATAATAATTCAAGAACTGCCTCAAATCAGCCTGTGGCAAAAAACGCAGGCAAATAAAGCAATACATGTTAAAATTTAATTAAAATCAAAATGATATCAAATATTAGACTACAGCTCAGTTTTAAAAGAATGGTTGTTTTCCAAAAACACAAACATGAAAACCTGGTCTCATACATTAATTTCAACTCATGGTAATGAATCTTATAAACATTTCCTGTTTCACATAATAGATAGTCAATGCTACCATTTAAGGATACTGATTAAATGTAAACACCAGCTTCTCCATTACAAAAATGTGGGGTTTATACATAATATTACTTTTTCAGTATAATTCGATACAACTTTATTGAAAGATTGTGAAGTTAAAACCTTACTTTCTATTCAATTTTTATCTCATAGCTTTGAGAGCTTCTCAGTCTAAAGAAAACAGAAATTAGTGAAAGAGTAAATATAAAAGGTTTAGTAACAAATTGAGCCTGAAACATTTTTTAAAAGATTGCCAAATGTTTTTGTTTTTTTCTAGACTTTGAAGGTGTATCTTTTTCAAACAGCTGTTAAATTGGAAGATAAGGATGTTCTGAGCTGCAATTTTATCAATAAATTTTACATTAAAAGCCTGTAGAATAGTGAAAAAGGGCAAAAAAAAATTAAAACTCCATTGCCTGCACTCTTACATAAGAAACCAAAGTATGTTTTGATACTAAATTTTAACGTGTAGAAACAGTGCACAAGACATAAATTGTATTCTACATCCTATCCTGCACTGTAGGCGAGGTGATGAGAAATAGTGTTGGCAGACAAAAACAAGATAAGCAAAGTTTGTTCATGTGGTGGCACTTCTAAATAGACAAATAAATACAGTTTAAGAGAATACCATGCCAAATATGAAAGATTTTGTTGGCACAAATTGACTGACAAACTGCTTGTCAGAGGTAAATAGACCCCAAAAGATGTGCTGCAAGGGAGATGGGAGAAAATGATGTCCGTCTGCCTTGGATGGGTGTTCACCCTTTGCAGGCAGCGCAGTAAGTCTCACCTGCTCATCCAGCCTCAGTGGCTGCCACCATCCCACAGCATCTATTGTAGTGTAAACATAACCTTCCCCCATCCCACCACCACTGAAGACAGCAGCAGTAATCAGCTTTCTGTACTAATTTAAGAAAGATTTGAAAAACCACTAACAATATTTTGGGATCTGAACAATTCACTTCTACAGGTATTGTAGGTGGCTAAATGTTGCGAGTAACAGAGCCTACATATGGAATTTGGTTATAAATTCGAGAACTATACTTCTTTGTTCTTGAAATATCCAACAGAGAACATGAGAGGAAACAGGATATTAATGCTATAGTAGATTGATCTTCGATCTGGCCTAATATGGCAGTTCATATGGTCTTCAGTCCAAAAAAGAGAAGTCATCGCAGTGGACATAATGCCTTCGTGCAATTTAGGACTTAAAGTCCAAAACATCAGTGAGTTTTATTCTTCTAAACCTCTCTAGTTTTAAAAAATACCCTTTAATTTTTCATTTTCTGTAGTTGGCACCAGCTTTGATTATCTATTATTTGTTTAAGGCTGTTGGCAGCATGAATGCATGACATGTTTGCTCTCTATTTTTTTCCCTTGCAAAAGGCTTTTGGATCAATATATTGGGGTGTTTTTTCATATTTTGAAATGGAAAAATATTAAAGAATGCATTTATTTTGCAAAAATACCCTTAAAACCTTAACCACTTTGGTTTTGACAGCTGTTATGCTACACTGGGACATTGGAGTACTTAGCTTTTTAAAAAATATTGAAAATTCATTTTCACAGTAACTTAGAAAATGAATAATAAAAGTGACCCTCTTCCCACTCATATCTATTGTTTATTCCTTCTCTGATGCCAGTTACACAGTATTTTAAATTCAACATTTTAACAGAGAGGACAAATAAAAACAACTCTATACTCTGTATATTATGCTGACAATAGAAAGCAACGGCTGAAAAACAAAAGGAAAACAATAAGCCACAATAAACACATCCATCTTAATGTCTGCTCCAGTTAAAACAGAGATAAGTGTGACATTGTTTCTTCACTGACAACAGTTAAGTCCAGCTACAAAAGAAATTCTAACTTCCAGAATGCTCTGTGAAGCAGGGGAAGAAACACAACCATGTACAAGACAGAGGTGCTCAATAGGTTGAGAGGAGACACAAAGACAAACTGAACCATAAAAAAGAAAATCTGTGGGCTAAGTTTTTAATGTGAGCACCTGCTCACACAATATTTAATACTTGGAAAACATGGGGATTACCTCAGATATCAAGGATTTATAAAGAAAATGCCTAAATGGGTTTCTGGTTTCCTTCTTGCATCTAGATTTTGCAATATTTCACAAAAAGTATGGAAATAATTATAGGGATGGGTTCTGTTAGTCTTCACTTTTTCTTTGAGAAGAAACATACTCCTTTAGTAGTTCAGCTGAATTCAATACAGCTATTTGAGCAATCAAATAATACTCAGTGTGAATCAATGTGAGAGGTTCCGGCTTAAGAAGAAAACAAGCTATAAATCATGGCAGATGATCTCATTAGAAATCAAACTAACTGCTGTCTAATGGAATGATTACAAAAGCGAGATAGAAAAAAAGGAAGGGGAAGATCATAAAAGATGCTGAAAAGGATTTTTTCAAAAGCAAGTAAACAAAAACAGGTGACTCACAAATCAGCGTGCTGCTCTTGTAGCAGATTCCTCCAAGAATTTGCCTTGCAGGAGTTTCAAAAGACGGCCTGTATTTTGCGTCATATATTCTCCTAAGAACTCATCAGTGTGCCTTTAAGTTTCCATTTATTTGGAAAAAAATATATACTGCCCATATTTATTGAGGTTATTTTCATGTTCTGGTCACCAAGACAGGCATGGCCAGTGAAGCTAGTTTTGCAGATCAGGATTAGTCACTGGAAAATTATATATTTTCCCCAGAACATAGCGTGCTCTGTGTCAGGACGTATGCTACCAAAAGCTAGGGTACTGTGACATATAATCATCTAGAAGGAGGAGAACCATTATAAAAAATAGTAGTGCATAAAGGACTGGACAACAGCTGTCAACAAAGGTGCCTTTACTGATAAATCAGACAGCCTATTTTCAGCGATATACCGAAGCATTAGAAAGTAATTTAGGCAGTCAGTGAACTGCATTAAGTGCTGGAACAAATTATTTAGCATTTCAAGCTTCCATAAAAACTTTGGATGTGATTCTCAGTGAAAAAAAAAAACAAATTTAATAGTCTGAGCCAAACCCTGCTAAATTAAATGGGAGACCTTCAACTCATTTCAGGGAACTTTGGTCCAGATTTGAAATAAACTGCTTTGGTGAGATCTTTTCTCTTTTTGTTTTTTCTTTTCCTTTTCACACCACGACTCCCCCAGGAATTGAAAATATCCCTGTTAAAAAAAAAACTTTCTACGTTAACCACATAAGCTTGGACTGCCTTAAAAATACACTTAAGACTGGGACACAGCTGATCCTATCATGTAGGACTAGTGACTACTTATGGGTTAAACTTCATTTCCAACTATCTGTGCCAGAAGGATCACGCACAGAAACAGTAAACATGTTTCATCTACCTTGCAGTAATTTGTTAAAGCCATGGTAGTTTGATAGCATCTCAAAACTCTTTGGGAGAAAATCACTTCAGATGGTGGTGTGGAGAATTTTCCTGTGGACAGAAAAAGTACAACTATTTAGCTGTAATAAATGAAGATAGGGAGTCGGATCCTCCCGTCTCTTTCTGCGCGTGGCAGACACCGCCTCATTTTTTATAAAGACACAGGAAACCTAACCTTTAAAATTCCCCCTTACACTGTCCCCATAAACAACCAGCATGATAAAGTGAGTAAGCAAGAAACATTGAATTATTTCCAAATGCAAACTTTCTGTCATTGAAAAATGCATTTGCAGAAATATTGTTCCCAAGGAAGCCACCTTTGCGGACTCATACACAGAATTATTTAGCAGATATCCTGTGGGAATTTACCTTCACTGTGTGCCGGTGACAGTGACTTTAGTTGTATGTGTTTTTCCCAGGACCAAGGCTGTCATAGCTTCTGAGTCAGCATAATAATGGAAATCCAGGTTTATGCTACACATCACAGCCTGGTTTAACAAGGCCAAGGGTAATTCATCTTTGTTTTTCTACTTATTTTAAAATGCCTTGCAGATAAGAAACATTTGATCTGTGCTTTATGGGATTATTCAGCTCCTGAACACCATGCTGGGTAGAGGACTTTTGTTGCTGCTGCTTTTTCTTGGCTAGGCAGCATCAAAATAATATTGAAACACAAACAGGAATTTCAGATCAGATGCACATTTTAACAGATTGCCTTGCAAAAGTGCACTAAGGATAACAGCCTTTGCTGTTTGCCTCAGTGCTGCTCAGAGGCACATCATAAATTCTTGACTTCTGCCAAGCACAGAGAATTTTCCAGCAGCAACTCACAAGAAATATGCCAAGGCCAGGGGCATTGCAGTACAAGGAAAATGAACATTTTAATAAAGAATAGGTTAGCCAATACTTCCACTGGTAACTATAATAAAATATGAGGAGTCATTTTGCTGGTAGGACTGCTGAATGAAAGTTCAATTTACTTTGTCTACTGTGTAAAAGCATTAAGGCAATGACATAGAACTATAACTTTTTTAAATGGCTACTTTCTCATCCCTTGTAAACACTGAATGTATTCTAAAAAGAACATACATGCTCCTCTTCTGAGACGCAGCCTATTCAGATCACAGCCGAAGTGTTCATTAATACTTCTAAAATATATTTTTAGTGATTTCAGTATGACAGACACATGGTAAATACATAGAAAAATGATATACATCAACTTATGTAACTTAAAAAGCATCCTCTTGCCCTGAAGTTTCACCACTTCAGGGTTAGAAAAATACTTCCTGGATTATTTTTTTGTTATTGTTCTCAACAATGAACTGAACTACTCTACAACCTTCCATCAAAGCCTTAGAAACAACTCATCCTCACTAATAAGTGTGTAAATGTAAAGACTACAGACCATAGGAAAATAAAGACAGTATTTTCCCAAATCCATACATTTGGGAAAGTCAGAGGGATGCCGAATGACTTGAAAGGATTTAAGAGGTCAGATGGTGCCCAGCCTATTTGCAGAGTGGGAGCAAAGTATAGGGGCAATATTTCAGTGCTTCTGAAAATCTAAAAGCATTTCACATTTTCTGAATATTGAAGTGACAAACTGGACTGAAGGCCAACAGCCTTTTCTTTTTTTATTTTTTTTTTTCTTCTCTCTTTAGCTGTGCTCATGATAATAGTTGCCACCTTTGAGCAGTCTTTATACCTGGAAAAAAATTAGACACCAGAGCAACGGAAAACAAACATCTATTGTGTTTTCTCAAGTGTCTGTTTCTGAAAATCTTGTTTCCTCTGTGCACTGTTTGCTTAAGGGAGTGTTCCTTTCAAACACAACATAAAACTGCAAAGTGGGCTATAAATTAACTCGCCATCATGGCGAACCTGTAACAGTCCTTTATAGGATAAAGTAAGAGCTGTTTAATTGTATGCAATAAATACAGCCACATCAATAATTTATAGTAAGCAGTTAACTTGATAGACTTTGTCTTTTATGCTCATGGAGTGTATCATGTTGAGGTTCATGGAGAGTTTTCATCATGCTGGATTTTAGTGCATTATTAGCAGCGGAAAGGAGTTTGCACAAATACATGGTGCCTCACACTGAAAGGTACAGATGTGCTTTTTTTCTTCCATTCCTTGTATCTCAGCTGGTTATCTAAACAGTGCAGCTCCTTGTTGGGGTAAGCAGCACTCATAAAGCAATCAGAAAAAAATTCCAACAGCAGCTCACTCACTGTAGCTTTACATCTCCATATGAGAGATATCTATTTAGAACACTAAAATTGGACCCACTGGGTAACACATTAGAAATCTTATATTTTCAGAGTCACTTTATCTCACAGTGTCTGTGGAAATGCTTCAAGAATATTTTCACAGGAGCAGTATCAGGCCATTGGACAGAGATTGTTTAGACCACGCTGAGATTTCTCAGGGCCATTGCACAGGAAGCTTTACCAAATGCTGTGATGGAAAACAATGGCTTGTTTTAATCCTTATTTCACATGGTATAAGTTGCTGATGTAGAGTCTAGTTTCTTGGTATTCAGGCTGCACTAGACATTACCTTGGTGACTGGGGTAGGAAGACCCCTGTGAATAATACCTTGATTGCTCCAAATTGGACATTTCTCTTTAGACAGGTGTTGATTTGAATCTGGGTATCTTCTTGCAAATACAATTCATTTGGGTTTTAATACACAATTAGAAATTAACGATACTGCAAATGGGCTTTTTATCTCCAAGTGTGAGCTTTTGTCGTGCTTGATTTAGGATGCTGACGCTACATCAAGAGACATGCTATGCTAAAAGTTATGAACCAGATGTCTCTTTGCTGGTACCAGGGAAGTCAGATGCCTCTAACGCGATATACCCTGCAATATGGTTCGGTGTTGATGCCAACACAATACTGTCAGCAGGGGAACAATTTTAGAGACTTCCTTCTATGAAATAATGCAAAAATATTGTTTCTGTAAAATGAGTAAACGCAACAACCTTAGTTTATAGAGCAGTGTTTCCAGACACAGCAGAAATCTCTGTTACCAGTCTAATAGAAGACTGGTAGGAAAAACTACCTATTTTAAACAGCATTTTCTCTTCCTGTGCAGGTGATATATCCAAAAAGGACCCATAAAGCAAAATTTACCAGTATTTTAGTGCCTTTAAGAAATGTTGTGTTCTGCTAGTAAAGATGCCAGGTAAAAATAATTATACTTTGACACAGAAGGAAGACATTTATCACATTAATGAAAGAAATAATGCTTTTCAAGTTTGATTTCTTCTTTCTTACTTTATTATGGGGCCTGTGCCTGGAAACTTCATATCTTCAACCTTCTGCACTTTTTGGTATAGTTTTAAAGAAATGATAAACATATCCTATGACATGTGAGTGTAGGATTTTATTTAATAAATAAAATGAAAACAAATGCATCTCAGTATCTTGGCAGAGAAAGTGACACTGGCAGTTTTTAATAAAATAATATTCAGGAAACTTCACCTCAGACAAAGCAATTTACATTTGGTTACTATCCAATGGTACAAGCATCTTCCTACAAATGTGGTTCTTCTTCACCTTCACTAATCTTCTTATTACCCCAGATTAGGTAATATTTGGGAACAAATACCATAGGCTTGGCTGCAGTGACCATGAGGGTGGAGTTCAGGATCCTGCGTAGAAGCAGGGCAAAGAGTAGAATTACAACCCTAGAATTCAGGAGAGCTGACTTTGGCTTCTTCAAAGACCTACTTGGAAGAATCTTATGGGTTAGGGCTCTAGAAGGCGGTGGAGTCCAAGAGAGCTGGTTAATATTCAAACACCACTTCATCCAAGCTCAAGATGGGTGTATTCCTAGGAGAAAGAAATACAGCAAAAGAAGCAGGAGACCTGCATGGATGAGCAAGGAGCTTCTGGAAAAACTCAAATGAAAGAAGGAAGTCTACAGAATGTGGAGAAAGGGACTGGCCATTTGGGAGGAATATAGGAACATTGTCAGAGTATGCAGGGATGAGATGAGGAAGGTTAAGGCATACTTGGAATTAAATCTGGCAAGGGATGTCAAGGACAATAAGAAGGATTTCTTCAAGTACATCAGTAGCAAAAGGAAGACTAGGGGAAATGTGGGCCTGCTGCTGAATGAGGTGGGTGCCCTGGTGACAGAGGCTGCAGAGAAGGTGGACTTACTGAATGCCTTCTTTGCTTCAGTCTTTACTGCTAAAGACAGTCCCCAGGAGTCTCAGACCCTGGAAGTAAAAGAAGAACCTCTGGAGAAAGGAAAACTTTCCCTTGGTTGAGGAGGATCAGGTTACAGATCATTTAGGTAAACTCGACACCCACAAATCCATGGACCTTGATGAATGCTGAGAAAACTGGCAGATGTTATTGCTAAGCCGCTCTCCATCATCTTTGAAAGGTCATGGAGAACAAGAGAGGTGCCTGAGGACTGGAGGAAAACCAATGTCACTCCAGTCTTCAAAACAGGCAAGAGGAGGAGACAGGAAACTACAGGCCAGTCAGCCTCACCTCCATCCCTGGAAAGATGATGGAACAGCTCATTCTGGATGACATCTCTAAGCATGTAGAAGAAAAGAAGGTTATCAGGAGTGGTCAACATGGATTCACCAAGGGGAAATTATGCTTGACCAATCTTACAGCCTTCTATGATGGCATGACTTGCTGGGTGGATGAGGGAGAGCAGTGGACGTTGTCTAACTTGACTTCAGCAAGGCTTTTGACACATCATAGGCAACATTTTAACATCCTCATAGGTAAGCTTAGGAAGTGTGGGCTAGATGA